>LXKZ01000078.1:0-48731 GCA_001856765.1 Endoconidiophora polonica | reverse complement strand
GTTCTGTTCACTGGGCCAGATTAGGCGCCTTGTCAACATCTCTCGAATGTACTTAGTCTTCTTAGATCTCAGACTGCCTAATGCGGACCTTGAGCCGCGCAAAGGCAGAACAATATATAACATCAAACAACTTCAATAGGCTAGCAAAATGCATGCATCATCCTCCCGACAAAACTTAATATACTTACCTCTTTAAACCCAAACTACTGCTGGCTATCAGCTCCAAAACAACCGCAGCCACCGCCAATCAAGACTACAGATAGGAGATGTTGTCCTATCACTTGTGGTAGTATCGGTTACCCTGTAACCGATATCTAGGCTTACGCTCGCTTGGACTTCGGAGGCAACATAACGGTCTCTGACAAGAGCTGTCTCTTAAGACATACCGATCGCCGTGTCTGGAAGAGCTGCGTCGGTTCCCGTCTAGAAATACCGAGGTCTTCACTGTACAAACCCACCTTGTCTCGTGGTCTGTATGGTGAGGTGTCTGTCTACTACGGCTTTTGTGCCGCAATTACGTTCTCAGTGTCGTTTATCAATGCAATTATTGCTGCCACCGTGGATTGGAAGTTTCGTCAGTTCTACCCGACTTCTGCGACGTCATACGATTACACTTGCGGCTCTGTAGAAGGGATGTTGATCTTTGCGGATATCTCGCATTGGAAAGCTTGATGACAGTCGGGCTTAATCCAACCAGCTTTGAGGTGGGCCTTCACAATATGAGCCATCTATCATTACTGTATCTCTTTCCAGCCAATCGTCTTACTCATAGTAATAGTTTTGATATTTTACCCAAGGCTAGAGTAACAACAAGAAAGGCTTCATTGAACTAGTGATGTGATGCAGAGTTTTCCTCAATCAATGTATCTATAGCGAGTAAATGACCTAAGAAGTAAGACAAATCTAATATATGACATACTAGCTATCACACACTCAGTATTCCTCATAATAGAACAACCTTTCTTGCAGGTATTTCAAAAGAAATTCCTGATCTGACTCATTAAAAAACTCGACTCTATTGCTGAGATCAAATGCTCGTGTCCCTCCGGAGCCAAGTATAAAGCTTTGCTAGTTGTCAGAATATACGATAAATATCACTTAGAGGATATTCATTTGTTGATGGACAGGAACATAGGCCTAGTCACCTAATCCGAAGGCACATCATGTCACATTTCATAACTTTTGAGATGGTTTCTTTCTAGCGATAGAGATTTACTCATTTAGCATCGCATATCGCATCGGCCAATAAGATAATAAAGATGACAAGTTGAAAAGCTCGAGAGTAACATTAAATGGGAGTGACGATTGATTGCAATTAAAAAAATATCGTATCGAGTATCTCCATTTTGTACTACTTTATGTAGCAAAAGAACCTTTATTCGGTGTCCTAGATATACCCTTTCTATACCCTCCCTTCATTTAGTTCTGTCTGTTCCCTATCATTACCCCCTACAGTACTTGGTATGGCAACTTTTGAGCCATTTCGGTCACAATAACGAGCGCCTCTCCTCTCGCCTTTTGTGTCATGTGTTCTTTGCAACAACCGAGACCCGATGCCCGCCTTACCACTTACGCTTGAAGAACCGTCTCATAGATAATCAGCTCTCACTACACTTTCTCCCCTGCTATCGCCGGTCTCATGAAGACCGCTACTGCTTCAACGCAGGACCTCCCCTCAGTAGAAGGGCTGCTGCCCTTCGAGGGTTCTAGTAGTCCACAGGCGCGTATACTTATTTTCGGGTTTCCGACCAGGCCTGTATCACAGCGAGCAGCCCTTTTCAACTGATCTGAATCCTATACCAGCCTTACAGAGGCAGTACATTCAGCGAACTTCTTGCCCGAATCTTCGGTGTGAAGCAAGTAAAAGTCACTACATACTTAGTAGCCTCTAGCTCCCTGAGTTCTGCTTACCAGAACAGGAAAGGCGCCTTGGTAACATCTCTCAGTTGCATTTAGCTTCCTTAGATCTGAGACTGCCATATATGGGCCTTCAACTGCGAGGTGGTAGGATAATAAACAATCACAGATATGATGCTATATGAAAGTACTTGATATCATTATACTACTAGTAGTATTAGTAGTGTAAAATTACTTTATATAATTAGGTTATATCAAATTGTTTGTAGGCTTTTCATCAGATTTGGCCAGTCATAGGCTAGCCAATGGTTGTGCTTCAATTTTGAGATTATGTAAAGCTGGCGACAGCTGGAATTGGCTGACAACCCGAGCTGTCAGCGCAATATGACCCAGTTTGAGGAACAAGCTTGATAGCATCAATTTTTGAGTCCATCGTTTCGGAAAGCCTCAATCTCGTGAGGAGAATCTTTGTTGCCGATGGTCTTGTTATCTTCATATTTCGCGAAAATGAACTCTAGATCAGCATTCTCTACTGTAAGTAGCCGCAATGAATGGCAGCTGTCAAGCGAGTGCCGGACGTTTTCCTTACGAGAAGCCAGGCTCAAATCAATTCCTCTGCGATCACGATGGCGAGCGAAACATAATGCGGAAACACTCTTCTAAGGCTGTCAATTCTCAATGCTAATACCGTCTTTTTTTTGGGGCAACAATAGTTCCTCCGCGCATCCATTGCGCCCCGGACGATCTCGGCCACTGTGCGCTTCGGTCCGGCGTTCTCGCCACTTCAGCAGCAGATCCGCAAGCTATCTGACGAGACCCGCACAGCGATTGACAAGGCGGTGGCTTCGGCTCCCGTTGTGCTCTTTATGAAGGGTACACCGGAGCTGCCACAATGTGGCTTCTCGCGTGCGGCAATCCAGGTGCTGGGCATGCAGGGTGTAAACCCCGAGAAGTTTGCAGCGTTCAATGTTCTTGAGGACGCTGATCTTCGTTCTGGTACGTGGCTTTTTTTTCTTTCTCTGGGTTGAGTTAGAGCTGCTCTTTACTGACATGTTTGCTTGTATGTTCCAGGTATCAAGGAGTACTCTGACTGGCCGACGATCCCGCAGCTGTACATCAACAAAGACTTTGTTGGTGGCTGCGATATTCTCATGTCTATGCACCAGAACGGCGATCTGGCTAAGATGCTAGAGGAAAACGATCTTCTAGTCGAGGGCGAGCAAGGCGAGGAGAACTAGGCATGCGAATCACTGACCGCCAAGTCATCATTGTTGCGAGAGATACCAAGTTTTTGTTTTGTTGCACATGTTGTCGATACGATGGGTTTATTCAAAGCTATGTGGGGGGTCTAGGCGATTGATTGAGAAGAAAAGATCGCAGAATATGTCCCATTAAGTTGGAAGAAATAATACTGCAGTGTACACTAGAAACCATATAAGACGAATCCCCACCACTAGACAAATGTGTCTCCTAAAATGCAGGATACGCCGCGCCATCACCGCGAGGATCACTGCCTGCCGACCAAATGCGAGTGCCCTCGACGGGATCAGTCGAATTTCGGATAATTTGCCCGCGGCCAAACGCTTCTCGCTCTATATCATAGACTACGATAACGTCATGACCTAGCTTCTTCAACCCCTCAACTGTCTCGGTCGGCATTCCGTCCTCGACCTTGACACGCCAGTCAACCGAGCCATCAACTTTAGAAATTCCCGCATCGATAGAGACGCGGGGCGCATCCAGCGCCGCCTGTGGATTCAGCCGGCCGACCAGTTGGCCTAGCAGTACCTGCACGTGACCCTGCGGCTGCATAAAGCCGCCCATGACGCCAAAGGCCGAGTGCAGGGAAGAGTCAGCCGCGTTAGTTACCATGCCGGGGATGATTGTGTGGTACGGCCTTTTACGCGGCGCCAGGCAGTTCGGATGCGCCGAAGACAGTGAGAAGTTAGCGCCGCGGTTCTGCAGAGTAAAACCACAGCCGGCGGGGATGATGGCGCTGCCGAAGCCAGCATAGTTAGAATTAATGAATGAAGCCGCGTTGCCTGCGCTGTCCGCTACACTAAAATACACCGTGTCGCTGCTGCTGAGTGCCGGGCTAAGCGTAGCCGGCTCGCCGACGTGAATCTCGTCGTGGGCAAGTGCTCGACTGGGCTGGAAGAGCTCAGCGCGCTTAGCTAAGTAACCAGCTGAGATGAGCTCGTTGGCTAGTTTCTTGGCCTGGTCTGGTGTGTAGGCCACGTCGGGGTCGGCTACGAACCACGTGCCGTCGGAGAAGGCCAGGCGCAAAGCTTCAATGATAGCGTGTAGATACGGTGCCGTGTTGTGGTCCTGTGGCGTCCAGGTGGGGATCTTGCCAAGTTTTTCCAGTTCCTGGATGATTCCGAGTGCCATCAGGGCCACGATGCCCTGACCATTAGGCGGGTGTTCCCAGAGATCAACGGCTTGGTCGCCGAGGCCCTGGCCGCTAAATCGGAGCGAAAGCGGATCAACGTCCTGACTTCCAGTGTCTAGATGGTACTGCAGGTCGTCAAGCGTCAGGTGGCCGCCCAGGTCTGTCACTACTTTGATCAAAGACTCGGCGATGCGGCCGGTATAGAATCCAGCTTTGCCCTCGGCAGCCACGGTGCGGAATGTTAGCGCCAAGTTTGGATTCTTCATGATCTCACCGGCACGTGGTGATCTAACTCCATCAGGGCTGTTTAGATCCTTCTTCAACATTTCGGCATAGTTAGGAGAAGCATCGCGGAGTTGCTTTTCGGCTTTCCCCCACTAATAGATTTCGGGACTTGTTAGTGGTTTTCATATGTAAACGCCATATCCTATAGGAGACATACAAACACAGAGGTCAGCTCAGACACCGGGAACCCTTCTTCGCCCAGCTCAATAGCCGGCTTGAGAATCTCTCCCAGGCTAAGTTTACCGCTGCCGAAACGTTCGATAGTGTCTACCCAGCCAGCAGCTGCGCCTGGTGTGGTGACTGCATGGACACTGGCCATGGGAATTTTGCCGTCAACACCGTCGGCTAACTCTAAGTCTTTACGGATAGTTTCCAGTGTGCAATTCCGACCGGAGCGACCGGAGCCATTGAGCGCAGAAACCTTGCCCGACGCTGCATCGTAGTACAGCAGAAACATATCACCGCCAATCCCCGTCGAGGCGGGCTCAGTGATGTTCAAGCCGGCGGCTATAACATGGCGAGAATAGTTAGTTGGGATGGTCACACAGACAGTTTTATACGGGGGCAAAGCAAGTTAGGGTTACCAACTGCCACGGCTGCATCCTATAGGTTGTAAGTATTTTGTTAGTCAATAAATTTGCTTACGGCGCTAGCATTCATATAGCTGAGGGGCCAGCAAGAATAATAGCTCGCTTTCTCCCGCAAGCACCCCGCATATGCTTCATACTAAGCCTAGATCTCGTGCACAAATGATCTTTGAAGTCAATGCTGATTCTCTTATCCGGTAAAACCATAAGCTAGCTCGGGATTTTTCTTGCTCTTTCTCGCCGACGTAGAGACTTACTGCTGCATTTCCGCCGGCTTGGAGCACTTTGAGTCCGCATTGGGCCGCCAGAGGCTGCGTACAGGCAACAATTCCCTTGGTGCTGTGGACGACGCTCCGTCTGCTCCAGAACGGGAAAGCCTTAACGCCTTCAAGCGGATGGACAGAAGAAATGTCCTGGGGCATGTTTAGGGTGCTGAGGAACGGACAAGGATGTATATAAAGTATGACGAGAGTCGTGGGAGGAGATAGAGACGACGATATCCTCGAGGTTTTTATACGGATATACATCAGGTTAAATACTCGTTCCCGGGCGTGTTAAGCACTTGTTTGAAATTCTCCTACGCCCTACGCCAAGCGAATGCTCCAATTTGATTCCATGTTCCACGGCCGGTTTACTTATTTTTGAGCTCTGGGATTGGAGCTAGATCCTGCTCTACGACATATGCTATGCCACCCACCTTCGATAGCTGCGGTAGGCTCTGTGCCATGCCTGTGCCATGGTTCGAAGCTGCTGCTTAGGAAGTGTTCGGAATTACACGGTTTAGTTTCTTAGTCAACATCATATAGCGCATGACGGATTAAGCGCATAGTACTTAGTATTGATTGTGCTAGTGTTATATATTATTACCCATGGATTCCACTACTAGACAAAAGAGCTTATGATTCTACATAGTAGTAGGGTTAGGGTCTGTGACTTCACTTGAATTTCCGGACAGTCCTACATTGTAGCACATCTATTAGTAGCATATAATTGCCCAAAGCCCCGCCAAATATTCTCTAGGAAAACGAGCATTATCCCACCCGCTTCAGCACTGCCTGAGGCTTGAATGGAAATTTCGTTATATCAAACGAATACAATTTCGAGGCTCGCATAGGGTTCTTTTTGAAATTTCCAGGTCTGTTACTAGGGTGGCCCCTTATCTAGCTTTGTAGGTGCTCTTTGCTAGTCCGTCTTGACGTTGATTTCTTCGCGGGCGCAAACTAAGCCTCAGTCAACGGTTTTCACAGCTTTAGGTAGGGCAACTGAATGCTAATTGAAAACAACCCCAAGCGGGCTTGGAGAAATATCTCCATCAGTATTTCTAGCAAAACTTTGCCTTTGATTGACTCTTATCTCTTTGATATTCGATATTATCTACAGTATTGCGAGCTAATTGCAGTGGTTAGTTAGCACATGATTGTGTGTGCCGCCACATGAGCTCATCGTCATCGTAGCTTCAAAGCTAACTCTCGCATAGTATAGATCAGCATCAGCATCTTTGTTGCCTTCTCATCTCGACCATGTCTTCGAACTCGGCCCCCGCCGCTGTGAAGCTCAACACTCCATCTTCCACGATACTGCCAGCTAGCAATAGTAGCGGAAGCGGTCCTTCCAGCACTGCCTCTCCGCCAACTAACCGATCGCCCACTAAAGCCCCGACCATGGCCCAACCTGCGCCGCGCAAGGCTCAGGGTTCGCGACGCCAGCATCGGAACACCCGCCGTCATGGCGGCGGCAACGGCGGCGAGCAGCGGTTCGACGAAGATGACTTTGCCGAGATGAAGGCTCTGCGCAACACCCACGGCCGCCGCGGACAAACCTCCATCACACACCTGCTCAACTACGCGGCGCCGCTGCGCACAGCTGATCATGACCACTCAGTCTATGCCCGGTCGTACCGTCGACAGCCGACCTGGGGCCCTGGGTCGGGCTACCATGCCGCCGATAAGGCGCGCTACGTGCATGCCAACTACCGTTTCATAGTATCGCCCGTCAGCACATATTCCTCGCAGGCATCCAACGCGGACGCACAGATCGACTGGAACCACGTGTTGCAGGTGCTCGCCTCGAGCATCTCCCAGTCCTCATCGTGCCCCATTTGCCTGTCCGATCCGGTGGCACCTCGCATGGCCAAGTGCGGCCACATTTTCTGTCTGCCGTGTGTCCTGCGCTACATGGCCACCTTGACGCCTGCCGAGGAGGAAGAGGCAAAGAAGTATAACCGCGGTCCGCGCTGGAAGAAGTGTCCCATCTGCGATGACCATATTTACAACCACGACTTGCGCCCCGTTCGGTTCTACGCTGCCCAGGAAACTGCCTTGCCGCGACCCGGCGACGACGTCATCTTGCGTCTGATGGCTCGCAACTGCAAATCGACGCTTGCCCTGCCTCGAAGCGGCAGTACCGAGATGCTGGACGACGGTAGCGAGATCCCGTGGCATTTCGCCGCTAATGTCATCGATTATGCTCGAGTCATGAAAGGCACGCTTGAGTACATGACCGACCAACACGACGAGGAAATTGTGGCCCTCCAGGAAATGGAGCAAAACGACGAGCTGCTATATGGGGAAGGAAGCGAGTGGTCGCAAAAGGCCATTGCTTCAGCGCAACAATCTAAAGCCAAGGTCTTGGAAATTGTTGTACCCCACGAACCTGCTTTATCCGGTGTTTCGGCAACATCCTCCAAGAAGCCCTCCGAAGAAGCCGAGTTCTACTTCTACTCAGCACCGCCACATCTCTATCTGTCACCGCTAGATATTCGTATACTCAGGACCAAATACGGCTCGTTTGCCGACTTCCCATCTACGCTGTTACCCCGAGTTGAACACATCTCGACAGGCCATGCCGTCGACGACGCCTTTCGAAAACGAGCCAAGTATCTTGCGCATCTACCACAAGGCTGCCTGATCAGCTTCCTAGAATGCGACTGGACCGACATTATTCCCCAGGAAACGCTCGCCCAGTTTCAGGACGAAATCCAGCGCCGCCGAAAACGCAACCAAGACAAAGCTGCCCAGGAAGACCGCCAAAAGGCCCAGGCCGAGCGTCGCGAAAACGCCTCGCTGCGATCTAGCGCCTCCCACCGTTACGACTACTACGGTGAATTCGAGCCTGTCCCCTCGCCTCTCAACTTTGCCGAATTTGGGCCTCTTCCCGGCACATCGCCCACACAAGACACACTCATTCTCGCTAAAAATGGCACACCGATAGACACCACTGCCAGCACCGGCTCCGTTAACAACGACGACTCTGTGCTTTCGTCAAGCGCTTCGGCAAATCGCACAACCGTCTGGGGAACACGAATAGTTGAGGGTGAAGTCGACCACCAGCTACGTGGCACCTTCGATGATGGTTGGATTCGAGATGAAGATCTAGAAAGTCAGGAGTTAGCTCGGCAACTTGCAGATATCGATATAAACGAGACTGGCGCTGCAATCCCTGTTAGCTCTTCTAGCAATAGTGGCGGCAGCGGTGGAGGGAAGAAGAAAAAGAAACAAAAACAAAAGATAACGCTAATGAGCACCGGAAGCCGTCGTGCTCTATGAATACAGTTGGGACATTTATTTGTGTAGACACAGACGCATCGGAGCATTTCCAACAGCAATTCTCTAATACATCAGTTTGTATTTTGTCAAGCAGAATATCTATTTGATATCAGTCTTCAATATGATTTTAGCATAATTATGATGTAAACATGCACAGATACATCACGGCACTAGTATTATGAAATGAAAAAATGTTTAGCTTTGTATTGAATAGTTGATAGGACAACTCAAAGAAAACAGGAACAAAAGAGTGCTACAGAATAAGTAGTGATAAAATAAAAGTTCCACCTTCCATATGAAAATAGAATCTCATTTTATAAAACTCGAGAAACATTCATGTATCATCCAGTCACCTTTTGTGATGCCGATATAGAGGACATGACAGTAACAAGAAAATAGAGAGGCAAGCAAAGAAGAAAAAGTGAAAAAGTTGGCTAACACGGAAATATTTCAGTAGAGAGGTGTCCAACTCGGGTATGATTGACCAAACAAGAAAATAGAAGAAAATGAAGAAAAGAGACTAGAAGACAACCAAGAAGTAGAAAAAAATAAAACGTGAAACTACTACACGATGAGATCCAGAAAAAGACAAGTTAAGAAAAGAAACAGATACCTAGTTTAACACGTGGTGTTTTCGGGTCGCCTATCTCCAGGCAAACAGTCTGCCAAACCAGCTAGAACGCTTCTTTTTGCTAGGCTCGTCTTCTCTCTTTTCAGTCTTGGGAGGAGCGACCTCAGCAGTGACCTCAGGCACTGGGGCAGGTGCAGAAGCAAGAACAGCAGCTGGAACTGGGTTAATCTCGACGACGGGCTCAGCAGTAGGATCGGCGGTGGCAGTTTCCGCAGCAGCAGCCTCTGCAGCAAAAGCGACAGGGACACCACCAGGCAAACTATCAGCCTGCTCGTAAGAAGCCTCATCGAGCTTCACGTTAGCGGTGACCTCCTCCTGGGTGGCAGGCACAGGAGCGGTATCCTCGGCAATGTAAGCGGGATTTATAGCACCCTCAGTAGCCGCAAGAGGAGCAGCAGTGAAGGTCTCTTCAATGGAGGTCTCCTCGACGACAGGTTCGTCGACAGCAGGTTCCTCTACAGCAGATTCCTCTACAGCAGGTTCCTCTACAGCAGGCTCCTCGACGATAGGCTCCTCAACAGTAGGCTCAGCCTCAACGATAGATTCCTCTATAACAGGTTCCTCCACAGTAGGCTCCTCCACAATGGGCTTGGCCTCGACGACAGACTCCTCGACAGCAGGTTCCTCGACGACAGGCTCCTCTACAGCAGGTTCCTCGACAGCAGGCTCCTCGACAGCAGGCTCCTCGACGACAGGCTCCTCTACAGCAGGTTCCTCGACAGCAGGCTCTTCGACAGCAGGTTCCTCGACGACAGGCTCCGCGACGTCAGGCTCAGCCTCAACAATAGGTTCCTCGACTGCAGGCTTCTGGACAGCAGGCTCGGCTTCGGCGATGAGTTCCTCGTTGGTGACCTCCTCAACAGTGAGAGTCTCTTCAGCAGCGGGAGTCTCTTCGACAACAGGTTCAGCTTCAACGGCCGGCTCCTCTGGAGTAGGATCGGCTTCAGTGATAGCAGCCTCTTCGGTAACGGGTGCTTCCTCGATAGGTTCTTCAGGTTTAACCTCCTCGACGGTGAGCTCATCGACAACAGGCTCCTCAACAACAGGTTCCCCGACGACAGGTTCCTCAGCGACAAGCTCCTCAACAGCAGGCTCCTCGACGACAGGCTCCTCAACAACAGGTTCGTCGACAGCAGGTTCCTCTACAGCAGGTTCGTCGACAGCAGGTTCCTCTACAGCAGGTTCCTCTACAGCAGGTTCCTCTACAGCAGGCTCCTCAATAGCAGGCTCCTCAACAGTAGGCTCCTCGACAATAGGCTCCTCAACAGTAGGCTCCTCTACAGGTTCCTCGACAACAGGCTCAGCCTCCACGGCAGGAGCCTCCTCCTTCTTTTCGATGGGCACCTCAGCAGCAAGAGCCGCAGCAGATGTCTCGGAGCCGGCAGATGATATCACAACATCGGCAGCTGTGATATTTTCAGTAGGCTCGGAGGCAGGAGTAGCAGGCTGCTCCTCTTCTTGTTCCTCAGCCTCGGCGTTCTTGTTCTTCTTCTTCTTGTTCTTCTTGTTCTTCTTTTTCTTAGGCTTAGCCGCATCAGCAGAAGAGATTATGTAGTTGTTTGTGGCACCGGAATCGTCGGTCTCCTGCAGGGCAGAAGGGTCAAGAATCCAGTTTCCATCAACGAAAAACTAGAGAAAAGATATGTTAGATAAAGGTGTGAAGCAGTTGCAGAAATTATTAGTGGATGGTGCTTGATGTGTGTGGAAAGAGAGAGAGGCAGGTTCATATTGGTCTTTATTAAAGGTAGGCTTGTTTGGATAGATCACGTTTGGGGGCATATTCGTTCCAGGTTCGTTAAGACTTAGGCGTGCGGTAAGGTTCAGTTGTTGGTGGGGTTAAGTTATGTACGACGTGCTAGACGACGATCTGTAAAAGGTCTTATTGAAGCAGTGTGTCGGTCCTGACATAGTTCCATGCTTAGGCAGGGGTTCGTCAAAGAAGTGGTATGGATGGCAGGCGGTGGGTGTAAGGATTGCCAATAGCGAGTATGACGTGTAGGACGAGAATAACGTCTAATTATTTTTTCCAGATATGATTATATCGAGTATGTTTTTACGGGCCACCAGCGCAAGCCTAATTTCTGAAGTCGTATAATTGACTGAGCGCTAGGAAGGCTCAGACAAGTATGGTGTACTGATATAAAATATACCAGCTTCAAATATCGAATGTATCGCAATCACTTGGCTAATAGAGCCGATAAGATACCAAGACCTTTGAGATTTGCACATGTTCTCATGGGTGATTCAAGGAATCTGGCGGGGTTTGAAACAAAAGAGGGGGGATGGTATAGATGTTTACAATGTAGATACACATACCTTGTAGAAAACCTTCTCTTCACTATCGGGAAGGGTCACAGTCTTCTCAAAAATATCGCCAACCTTCTCCAGCTTCTCAGTCTTTTCCCAGTTATCGAATGAACCAGAGACGATGACCTCGCCGGCAGGCTGAGTCCTGTTGATAATGTGTGTTAGCTAATAGGTAGATCAAAAGGGCGGATGTAAAACGGCTGCTTTGAAATTGGCTACACAGCAAGCCACGATGGTCTCAGTACACGAGGTACTGATTTCGCGGAACTGGTGTCAGGGCTCATGTGTGAGGGTAAAGTTCAGCTGCTCCGGTAACAGGCACCGAGAAGCGAGCGCGCTTCGGTGTGTAGGCTGTTGACAAGAGACGCATATGCTGTCCTCGCCTGTGCAGGTGGCTAATGGCCATTGCATCTCCAGACAGTTCGCAAAGGCAAGAGCAGCGGTTCATGTAGCAACGTACCATGTGAATTTGTGAGCACCCATGGTTTCAGAGCAGCTTTGGGATATCAAGACAGAATTTTCGATTATTAAGGCTCGACGGTAATGATGATATGATGGCTTCCACGGTATTTCAGCAGGAAGACGCAAGCAAGATCTTAGCGAAGAAGATATCGAGTAGAGTATGCGTCAAAGAGCTTGGGGAAGCGTTGGTTGCCAGACGAGCAGCAAGCAAGCAGAAGAGGTGGCCGAAGAAGATGAAGGGTATGAAAAGGCAGCAGAAGATAGTGCGATAACAGGCGTAACAAAACACTGCTACCGATAGTAGAAGGTGTGGCCAAAGAGGTAAGCAAGAGATAGGATG
This sequence comes from Endoconidiophora polonica, assembly GCA_001856765.1. Taxonomy (NCBI): domain Eukaryota; kingdom Fungi; phylum Ascomycota; class Sordariomycetes; order Microascales; family Ceratocystidaceae; genus Endoconidiophora; species Endoconidiophora polonica. The sequence goes on along the minus strand of LXKZ01000078.1, from coordinate 36,325 downwards.
GAAGATGGCGTTATCTCCAAGGCAGACTACGACAAGACTGTGATGGTCTAAGGATATTGCTTGACTTTTCTTGGCTAAAGACAGCAAGGACGGAAAGGCAAAAACTGGACAAGAGTGAGAAAGGAAAAAGGAAGAAGAGAGAGATAGAGGGGGGGAGGAGGTAGAAAAAAAAAGACAGGGAAAATTCTTTTTACGTGGAGGCTTGCTTTGCTTTTGCTTCCCTCAGCCGCCCGCCCAGTCCCTCAAACAGCCTACTAGGCGCTATAGTGGTCGGTGAACAGGTAGACTATTCATCTGCAATTACAGAGCCTGCCGTGCTGCTTCAAATCGCAGTGGTATTTCCGTCTCTTGCAGTCACAAGGGATCAACGGCAGAAACAAGAAACAAAGAAAACAAATACAAAAACAAAAAACATTGATACTGTGCCTGGTCCGTCACCGGTACTTCCACCCAGTTCTCGTCGTAGATTTAGAGGGGTCCAATGGAGGGGCAGACACCCTATAAACAACCCAAAATAGGCTCCTAGGTGCCTAGGGCCGCTGTATCATGCATGTACTAATTACCCGCATCTTCAGAAGCAACTGCCAGCCTTTCGATTTTTCCCTATTACTACACTGCATAACCCGCCGTCAAAGCTCTTCTCTCAGTGATTCCGAAGGTGAACCACGAATTCCCTTAAAGAAGCATATCACCACTTTTTGCTTTTGCTGCCTGAACTGGCTTCTAGACAACTCATAATCCGCATAAGTTCCCGGAAAGGAACATGAAGCCGTCTGTTTAGTTACTCACCGCTGATATCTAAAGCTGTTGCTATTAATACTAGATTAGAACTGGGGACTGCGTGTGGTCTCTTATCTTCTGTCCACGTACACAGTACAATAGATAGATCAGCAGATAGCATATCACAGATTACAAATACGCACCAAGGCATCTACGGCACCCACCTATCAATCAATCAATGTCCACTGGCGCCACCCAGGACAAGATATGTTTCCCAACAGCCTGCTGTCAGGTCTCACTTGGTGGCTGTGTACTAATTTGTTCTGAATACACATTCCCGCCGTCACCACAGCTTGGAACTGCTCAAGAACTGGCTAAGAACTAGCCGTGAAACATGGCAGTTCGGCCCATTCCATCATCACACTCCCCAATCGTTCAGCTTCCCGTCTCTTTGCGTCGTTTGATTGCGTAGCAATGTAGGTAGACGTTATATATACACACACATACACACTTCCCGTCTCTTCCCTTGCTCGTTAAAGCCAAACGCCTTCACAAGCCCGCTCCAACTCCAGTGGAATCTCATATAGCCAATTTAGCTCCCAGCCTCGTTCCCCAAAGCAGATAACAACCCTCTATATCACTATCGGACAAGGCCTTGACTTGCGCCAGTCACTAGGAGCCTGGTGATGTCTGGAGGTCCCCTCCTTGTTACGCATCCCCTCTCTTTAGCGCTCAGTCCAGTGTCTAAAATAGTGTTATTCGCGGGGTCTTTGTGCCCACGTCATAGATATCGCAATTCATGTCCGGGTTTTGCTTTCATTCTACAACCTGCTCCCTTGTCATTTCTTGGCTACCGCTCCTCCAATCCTCTAGTTTTGTGCTGTTCATATAGCTTTGTTTTCCACTGTGTACTGCTCATCTGTTCCGACGCACGATGATCGCATCCATAAAGTAGACTGAATTATTGCCGGGTCTATGCGATGCTAGGATACTTTGCCAGGACCAGCCTTGTCAGTCCCGACCACCCAGATTTGTGTTATCTTCGAAGGGCTCTTTTCCTCATTTTATCTCGACTTAAATTCTTCCCAATTCTACTACGTATGTAGTGTTTACGTCTGTTCGCTCACCGCCGCCTCTTCTTTTTCTCTTATGCAACTTTGCAGGGTTACAATGAAACTTGTCTGTAAGAAGGGATCCGAAAAGTTTATGCTTTTCATAATTTTGCTAGTTTTTACAGGGGCATTACTATGCCCACTTTATCACATGTAACAATATGTTAACGCGGGGGTCGGCCCAGAACATCGTCCATCTTGGTGCTTATGCCAATATGTGCAATCGTGACTATGACAAAATGAGTATTTGTGTATAGTACTACTAGTACTAGCAACTATGATGAGCAATGGTTATGAAACACTTGGCTCTGTTCTTTGCACTCTGAGTATTAGCGAGATATGAGGAAACAAGCTGGCAATATACGTACCCGATAGCGCATTTACATGTTACTAGTACACTATTCTTGCGCTATTGCTGTCCCAGGGCGACAAATACTCTCATATTGAAACGTGTTTGCGATGATTGACAGCCATTCTTAAAGTAACATATCCATATCACCTACGATACACAAATCCAATGCTTATATGTAGATACGAGATTCCACTCGAAGCGGTGGGCCTTCTCTGCATATAATTGTTATCCAACGAATGCTGCTAAGACGATGGTCTCTTCGCCTTGTTTTAACTCACAAATTCCACCATGTTACATATGCACGCCTTATTCCTCCACATGCATTTATCTACCTTGTGGCATGTCCTTTGTAACCTCCATGTTGAATCATCTATTTACTCATCCGCTCTAGTTTGGATCGCATGTATGACTGGGCCATATTTCTATTAGATGATTTACACACAAGTCATACTACTACTTCGAAGGGTCAGAACTGGAAACTATGACGCTATAGCCGTTGCTGGTTTCTGGTCAATGGTCAACCTGATTCAGTTATGCATCCGTAGCATTATTTAGTGGCCCATTCGAGCTAATGGCTCTGGAGTAGTGCATGCGACTCTTCTTGTATACTTGGCACTACTGAACAAGTTGCTTTTTGTAGCCTATCATGTTACTAGTTTTGAAGAGTCAATTTGTTAAACTAAAGTATCCAAGTATATTGGGAAGTATCTTCATAGTTCTAGAAACTTAATAAGATTGATGAAAAAAAAAAAAAAAAAAAAAGCATATTGGGATACATAGGGTCAAATATGTGAGTAGGGTTGCATATTACGAAGAAAAGCTTGCTTACTAATAGTTTGTGTGGATAATGCAAAAAAGGAGAAATACCACTAAATGTATTGTTACATGAAAATGAGCATACTTTTTTATATTTTTGTTGTACTACTAGTTGTAAGCATTGTGAGTCGTCGATTTATGCTCTTACCGCCTTCTAACGCCACATATTGACGCCACATTAGAGAAGGTACGTCTTGAATGTGATTATGTGATTGAGGGAGACAAAGAAAACAAATCTACATACTATTGTGCTAGTCATAGATAGAGAACCGTTTATAAACATTTGTGGAATCATACGCACTTACAAGCCGACACACTATCTTAACCGTTATCTTCAAAATCATGATGATGCTCGAGTTCTTAGGTGGGTCTATTACATATATTGACTTGCAGTCAATTCAGCCACATCCAATTGAAGGCTGAGAACAGGGCCCTTCAAAATTTTGACCTGGCAAAAAAAAAAAAAAGTTCAAGCTTTATCGCAAAAAATTGTACAACGATAACAAGTATTAACAATTGTACAGGCCTTAACAACTTTCATCAATATCTGGGTGCACCTAATTACTCACCTGCACAGGTCAATACAATGGCCGACGGCAGTATTGATTCTTCTCTTACATCCACCTCCCAAACTCTGACATTGCCTCCTACCAACACCATGGTCAACCAATCCAGTCCTGCGTATCAGGACTTCCTGGAATCGCTCCAGCGCAACAACCGCCACAACTTTCTGCGCCCAACTTCGTCTATACCGACTTCCTCCCTACAATTCGTCAAGGCCACTTTAGACGATTTTGCCGGAAAGGTCAGCGATGAGCAACATGCCATCATCCGTGATCTCAACAAGAAACGCAAGCGATCTGATGCTCCTGTCGCCAAGGGTGAGGCCCTCAAGCTCCGCAAGATCCATGTGGATGGCCTCGAGACGAATCAGATCTGGCAACAAGCGCAAAAGATAATAGCGAGCACCCTCAATTATTCGCAGGATATTATTCGTGAGCTGGAGGAAAAGAATGAAATTGTTGTTGGCTCCAATCGTGGCAGTGATTCCGATGCTGATTTGGAGGGCTCCGATCTGGAGGAATACTACAGCGGCGAAGAGGAGGATGGCGATGATAGCGACAAAGATTCTATATCCGAGGGCGAGTACGACGAGACGGAATCTATAGGAATTGAGGACGAGAACGGTGATGAGGAATTAGGAGAGAATGAAGAGCTGGTGGAAGAGGGAGAGGAAGACAACGACAAAGAGGAGGAAGAGGAAGTTGATGGCGGCGAGTATACTGAGGATCCTTTTGGTCTCAACGATGGCTTCTTCAACATCGATGAGTTCAACAGACAAACACAGATGCTCGAAGACCAAGATGCTCGAGGTGACCCATACGCAGACTATGTCAGCGATGAAGAAGAAATAGATTGGAATACCGATCCGCTATCTCAGCCCACCAAGTCCAAAAAATACAAGAATGCGGAGAAGCACGACGATGACTATGACGATGATGACGGTGATGAAGACGGCGGCCCTACCTTTGGCAACGTTGATCTCTTTGCCCCTGATGGTGCTAGTGAAGATGGCATGTCCGACAATGACAACGACGATGAGCCCGAAGAAACCGACTTCAACGCCAACAACATTTACTTCAAAGACTACTTTGCCGCTCCCCAAAAGAAGAGAGACCCCAATGCGAAGCCTAGACAACATAAACCAAAAAATATTGAAGAGGCTGATATCAACCGTGCTATGAACGACGTGCGCCGCGATCTCTTTGACGATCTTTCAGAAAACTCAGAGGAGGAGAATGATCTATCTGATGCCTCTGCAGGCGATCCTAAATCTCGTCGCTCTGCTCACGAACGCAGACAACAAAAATTAGCTGAGGAGATTCGGAAGTTGGAAGCTGCTGCGGTCGAGAAGCGCCAGTGGACACTAGCTGGTGAGGCCGCTGCTGTTGACCGTCCTGCCAACTCTCTACTTCAGGAGGATCTTGACTTTGAGTACGTTGGCAAGCCCGTACCCATGATCACCCCTCAAGTAACTGAGGGCATTGAGGAGATGATCAAGCGCCGTATCTTGGCTAAAGAGTTCGATGAAATTCTTCGTCGTCGGCCTGACACCGGCCCCACCGATACCCGCCGTGGTCTTGTCGAGGTTGACGACACTAAGAGCAAAAAGGGACTGGCCGAGATTTACGAGGAAGAGCACATCAAGAACGCCAACCCGGACACTTTCGTCAGCCAGTCTGACGAGAAGCTTCAACGCGAAGAGAAGGAGGTTGAGGCCATGTGGAAGTCTGTCAGCGCCAAACTGGACGCCCTCAGCAGCTGGCACTACAAACCCAAGCCCGTCGAAGCCTCGCTTACTGTGGTCTCTGACGTGGCCACCGTGGCTATGGAAGACGCCATGCCCACCACAGCCCAAGGTGTCACCCAAGACTCAAACATCGCCCCACAGGAGCTGTACACGTCGACGGCAGCCAAGGGCGAAGTCGTCACCAAAGCTGGCCTGCCCATGGCCCGCCAGGAACTGTCCCGCGACGACAAGCAGCGCATGCGCCGTCGCGAGAAAGAGCGTGGAAGCAAGCGCGATGGCGCACAAGACGATACGCGCATGTCCAAGAAGGCAAAGATGCAGCAGAATACTATCGACGACCTACGCAAGGGCGGTGTCAAGGTTGTCAACCGCAAGGGTGAGGTGGTCGATGTGGATGGCAACAAAGTCAAGGCTACTAAAGCGATGTCCTCGGGCAACTTCAAGCTCTAAGAAGGCATGTTTGGACCTTGGAACCTTTGTTTCCTTACTATATCTTGCAAACTTGCTTTGTTGTATCTATCTATAAACTACGTACTTGTTTTATTTTGTTCGTCATCGTTCTTACGGGTCACTGGGAGTTGGCGCTTGAAATTCTCTCCTTTTCCTCTTGCTTACTCATCTTGGTAATCGTGTTTCTTGTACTGCATATCTTTGGTAGAAACAAAAATGTTAATTGTATCGTACCTTTTCACACTTAATATCACAGTGGTCTCGAGGACTTGAATAATGTTCAATTATAAACAATACATGAAGCATAAAGATCAATGATACATAGACGCATGAAGAAGAAAGCAACAAAACACCTCTGGTCATCTCATCAGTAGACATGCATAGTTTCTACTGTCTTTTGGTAGGTTTACTCCCAAGGGCCAGATACACAGGCTGTGGGGGAGCCACGACTATACTGATAACATGTGGTTTATAGCCACGTTGTATTGATGACGTACATCGTTAAGCCTCTTCCGTAGGCTCTTCCGTGCGAGCTCTCTTCTCTTCCAGAGGCTCTGCAAGTGAATCTTCAGCCTTGCGCTTGCTACCTAGAGTAACAGGAACATTGTCTGCAGAAGCAATGGCAGCGACCTCGGCAGGCTTCTCCTTTTTGCGAACTAGGCTAGACACGTCGCGTGCAGACTTTTTGGCTTCGTCGATACGAGTCTGAGTCTCAGCAGTAGAGGAGCCTACAGCAGCGGCACTCAAGATACCACCAAGAGGGTTGGCGGCCAAGGCCACGTTTAGATCAACGGGAGGGCCACGAAGATCGATAAGCTAAAGAGGGTTAAGAAGTGTTAATGGCCACGTCAATGTTGTTATCTGGTTACGGGGAGAAGGATTCTACTTACTCGTTGCTCCATATCAGCAATAATCTCCTGAACATCGGTAATTTGGCTTCTGGTGGTTTCGTTCTCCTCGGGGGACGCCATAGTAGCAAGCTGAACCTCCTTGTTTTGGAGCTTGAGTTTAGTGCTCTTCAAAGCAGCCTCTAGCTCCTGAACAGCTTCATCACGCAGGCCTTGGTCGATTTGCGGCGCGCTTTCAGTTTTCTCTTCACCACCTTCACCGGATGTAGTTGTGATGGACGCGAACTCTAGCGCCAGAGAGAGCTTGAAGTGGGCTTCGGCAATAATTTCTGACTCCTCGGGGTACAGTTGCTTTTTGTACTTGAGCGACTCGCGGGCATCGACGATGGCGTTGGTGTATCTTTCGTTCTCGAGAGAGATTTCACCCAGAAGATCGTGAACATCTGCGAGGCGTTCTTTGACATGTCTGATCAAAGGATTACCTATCTCAGCTTCAGATGAAGCAGTCTCTTCGCCATTGGACTTGGCTGCTTCCTCCTCGAGGAGGGCTAATCTGCGATCAAATAGAACTCTTGAAAGCTCTAGAGTCTCATAGGCAACGGCAAAATCATCATCTTCTTCTTCATCATCCTCTTCTCCGTCCTGTCCGCCTTCCTCGGCATCCTCATCAGAATCCTCAAAATTTTCGTCGCCGGTAAATTGGAAGAGAGGTTTCTTTGAGTCAAGTAGCTCTTGGTCGGCCTTGTTAGAGAGGTCGCCAAGTTTTTGACTGCTAGATGCGCTCCCATTAAGAAGGCCACTGTCTTTGCGTGAAGATGAAGAAGAAACGGGAGCTTCCTTCGCAGATTTTTTCTCAGGCGCCTTGCCACCAAGAACATCGCTTTTCTCCTGGCCGAGGCGGAAAACCGTGCGCCCATAAAGGAACAAGACATCGGCATTTTCGGGGTTTAACTCGCCATTTTGCTCATCTTGTAGCTCAGCAGCCCTTCCATATGCATCAGCAGCAGCTTCAAAATTCTTTTGCGCATACAGAGCAGCGGCCTTGGCGCAAATATCGGCAAGAGTAACCTTTTGCGACAGAGGATCTTCATCTTCATCTTTTGATTCGATATCGATAGTAGTGGTGGAAGCAGTGACTTCTTCGAGCTTCGCGTCAGTAGCTGTCGGTTCAGCGGAAGCCTCGACAGGCGCAACAACGTCCGCGATTTCATTCTGGTCAGACATCATGGGTGTAAGTTGCGACGAGTGTAAAGTGTAATGGTCTGACGATTCAAGAGTCTGAATCTAGGGAACGGCTTGATGCAAAAAAAGGAAATTTTAAGAGGCAGGAATTCTTCGCAATGGTGGGATGGATATGTTCGGATTGAAGAAGATATTACTGGGTGGCACAATTTATGTGCAAGATCAAAAGCAGCAGTTAATTTTTTGGTCGCTTTTCGCTCTGTAAACGCAGCAACGACGCGGTACTTACACGCGTTTATAGTGGTACCTTGTTCATAATGTAGTTAGTAAGTGCAAAAAGAGGTACACCGTGCTAACGGACAGTATTGACACAACAAAACACGGTATACAAGCAACCTCAACGAGTGTGTGGTTGTGTGTTTAGACTATGAAGGTTGTAAGGCTCATCGAGAGCGTATAATTATATTATAGTACATTGTTATAGTTGTATGATTAGAGCTGTAGTGACAGTCCCGGATTTCGAGGACTGGCTGCACCCTTCAGATGCGCTGACGAACCCTTGAATAAGCTTTGCCAGAGGAATGCCTCACTTAGGAGCATTTCGATATCCTTTTCAGTCCATCCTTTTGTTGGTAGACTTTGAAGGAACATCATGATTTCTTGAAAGTCCATTTTTTGTAGAGTGGATGACCATTTGATTAAGAAGGCGGCACATACGTACAGATGGAACTCGGAAAACCCTTGTTCTTCGGCCTATATAACAGGTTAGTTTCATATTATGGATTGCAGACTTGGTGTTTAGGCAGAAATACTTACAAGATAGGTATCCCACATTCTAATAGTGTTTTTGACACTTATTTCACGCATCAGTAGACAGTTCATCCATCTGAAGCTGAATTGAATGAACTCGACATTCTCTGATTGGAGGTGGTTTGCCAGAGGCTCGTCAATTCTGGCTGTCAAGTCGCGTAGGGCTGCGACCTGCCTTTGGATACCGGGCTGTGCTACGATGTAATGATCTTGGATCCCGTCGAGAAGTTTGGTTAAGCACCAAAACGAGTCTGCTTCCACAGCATCTAAAACTGCCTTTGGAAGTTGGCCAGGGTCCATGCCGCCTTCAATGTCTGGATCGCCAATGTACACGCCAAGAAAAACCTCGAAGAAAGGAGTGACAAGATCGTTTATACCTTGGACATAACCGCTGGCAGGATGTCGCACTGCCCAAACGTAGAGGATACGTTCAAGAGATCGTTTCGTGGCCTCATAACTATAGAGTTCGATGTGTGGGTTTGTCCGCGGCACATCAATACTGATTTGATGCCAAATCGCTTCGTCTAGACCTCTGGCGCGACCGGGTCCTGCTGCTGTAGATTGCGATCCTCTATCGAAAGCTTGCTTGACACCATCAAGATATTCTTTGCGCTTGCGTTCTAATGTTGCTACGCGGCGTTCTCCATTGGTGGGTAAGTATCCAAGTAGAAGCTGCCAGGTCATAGCCCGAACTTCCTCAGGAACTCCAGACCATGCTAGTTGCCGCAGCTCAGTCAAAGGGATGGAGGTAGCCTGAAGCAATTTTTTAAACTTGTTGATTCGGGTGATTCGAGAATTGATAATCTCTAATTCTTTTGCGGTTGCATTGCTTGATGTAGCGGGATAATTGATAAGGTGCAGGGCATTTGCAGGGTCTGTAGGAAGAAGGTTAGTTTATATTTAGACGATGTTTGCCCGGCGTTATCACAACTTACCTCGAATGATTTCCTTGTACTGTGGTCTCAATATCTTCCCCTCGGTCTTCTTTGGCATCGGATACGTCACGCTCGGCCTCTCAATAGCAATGTCTGCGCTATCAGAGAACCGCCTGTCACGATCATCAATATCATCGGAATTGTCGAGGTCTGCTGTAGTTGCATTTTGGTATGAAGCGCCACGTTCCTGAGCGACACGCCGAGTTCGACGCTGCATACTCGATAAACTTGGGAGGCCAAAATCGTCGCCATCGTCATCATCGTAGCCAATGATGTCGTCTGCATCTGCCCTCCAGTCATCGTTTGTTGTGGATAAGAAGTTAATGTAATTCTTGAATGGCGGGGTTTTCGAGCCGTCGGAGCGTCGAGGTGACGGAGAAGGGTCGTTACTTCGCATACGAATCATTGGATTTGCGGAAGGGGGTGTTTTGGGCCGACTTGATGAGGAGCTGGATATATTACTGTTGAGAGATGTTAGGTAAGATTAGATTGTATGCAATCTCAAAGACTTGCTTTTTTTTACTTACAGTTGTTCAAGCTTTAGCATATCAGCATGGGAATATGCGGCGCCGATGACCTTGCCTGGCTCATGAACACTCTTCTTGGGCGGCTTCCAAAATGCCGACACTGGCGAGCTGTGTCGTTGATGCGATTTATTAGTTGGTGTTATGTGCTATATTGCGATGACCAAATGATAGGCGGCTACTTACTCAGATCGGTCTGACAAAGGCCGGAAGTTAGTCAGCTACCGGGGAAAGTTCACTTGCTTATATCATGTATACATACCGACTTGGACCATTTCCTAGACAACGATATGTTAGAATGTCGTTTAGGTACTATGTTGTCGCAAACCAAGCTATTACGGCAAACAACGACGGAGATAGTGATGGCGATAGCGGGGCGATGCATTATGGTAGAAGACGTATTGAGGAGGTTGATCATGCATACCTGTTGATGCGACTGCTTCTTGCTGCCGCTGCTGGAGGAAGAAAACATGGCTTATGAAAGACTGGATGTTGCCAGTCACATATTCTTCTTGTGCGGTCGATACGTTGTGAGGGCCTGAGGGGAGGAAGCTTGATGGGTTCAAACGAAGTAAAAAAATGCAGAAACTAAAGACGACCAGGGAAAAATGTCAATGCAGGGACGTGAATCGGTTTCTCCAAAAGCTTTTTGCAACTAGACAGCAACTTGACCCAAGCTAGAAAGTTGGCTGGTTGGCTATGCCTGCAATCAAGACCTTCTAGAGTCGCTAAGCATCTTACAAAGTAGCAGACGTGCAGTTCGTACGCTGTGGCGCATATGCCACATTGGACTGTGGCGGGCCGTCATGACGCTTGCGTGCATAGCAAAGGATAGCAGGCTTCGGACTGGCAAACCACCTGAAAGTGGCAGGCGGAACTCGACTGATTTGCACTCCTAGATCTGTCTTTGCTTCAGGCTCTTGTGATCATCGCATTCGAAGCTTTGCGTTCTCTAGAAGCACTTACAGAAGCTGACTTGCATTCCGGTCTTTGGGTTAAATCTGCAAGCCGGGTGTGGGTCCGACACAGAGGCCCTGGCCAATCAAAAGTCACATGATGGAGCTTTCGGCGACGCTCCAGTTTTCTATAATGCACTGCGCAGAATCGCAAGTCGAGACTTCTTCCGGCACATTTCGAGGCTTGATATTTCAAGCCTTTTTTTTCACATTCGACATCCATCAATTGGGACCTTCTTTTATCGTCAAGCTTACGTTTACGAATTTCTGTCTGACTGTGACTCTTTGCTTGTTTTCCTGGACTAGATCTTTATTACTATCTGATACGCGCTCCCCTGACTGAAGCGATAGTATAGCCTGTTATAGTTGTGCTAGTTGTTAGATTCAATTGACATCATCAAAACTACCAATATGGCTGATCAGGACGGCTTCGAAGACGATCTTTTCGCCGACCTGTATGTTTCTTTGAACACATAAATCACATTGCACTCCATTAATAAATCCTGCTTTTAGCTACACCGACGATGATGCTGGCAAGGCCGCAGCTCCTGCAACGCGACATGTTTTCAAGCAAGAACCTTCGACTACTGCGCATGCGATATCCTCGATACCAATAAAACAAGAGCCAGTTCCTCAACTAGAGGTTGATGGACAAGATGAAGAATACGAAGAAGAGGAAGATGATGACATCGATATCAACCTTGGAGTTAGCGGCACGCCTTCTGCTATGCAACATCATTACAATGATCGCGCGAGCACTCCATCTATGTCCGTCCAGGGCGGTAGCAAGGCTACCGTCCTCAACAAGGAAGATGGGTAAGTGATGAACATGATTCTGTTAGTGATAGTCTTGTATGTCGATAAACATGTCGATAGAATGTGTAATCATATTCTGGTATAGTCACCACAAGCAACAAAACACTAATCCATAGGGCCAATTCTAAAATAAACACACCAAGAATTCGAAACGTATACGTCGCGCTGATCTGGCATGATAGTATAGAGAAGATCGATATACTGCGACACGACCAACATTGTATTGCTTTGTAAATTCTGGGTGCTTCGAAATCGCGTCACGTTTTCCAAAATGACGGCTGGGATACAATCATCAAGAGGGAACAGGACTGGGGAGGTATGTGAGATGAGATAAGACTATATTCTACTTGAGTCTCGAGTCTCATACGAAAGCGTCCCGTGGGCTTATGTTGTGTTGCACTAAGAAGTGGCATATACTGTCTCCTGCGAGTTGATCTTCTGAAAAAAAAAGAAAAAGAAAAAGAAAAAGAAAAAGAGAAAGAGTTAGGGTAGCGCAAGGTTCATGGCGCGCGCATGTTGGAAGTTGGAAAAGTACACATCAGTGGTTGTGTAAGCACCACGCATCATGGCTAGTCTTGAGATCAGAACAGAACAAAGCAGATGTCATAGCTAAAGAAGATGATAGCTACGAGATCGAGAGTCCAACGACATTCATATATTCAGGCCTCGCGCATGCCATTATGTTGTCGTGTCGAGCCCAAGTTTTAGCGATTACATCACCTAGGACCTTGTCCCCTGACACTTCTGTACTCTTTTCTCCCAGAGAGAGCATCTCATGATAACAAAGATATCCTAAAGTGGCCACGCTACCTGTATCGTGGTCGTCTGTATCTTGAAGTTCTTTCCTTGTTGTCCAAGCCAAGATCACACGCCACTTGAACACCCAAAGGCTATTGTTGATACAACTCTTACTCTAACTAACCAAGATCTGTAACAACACATTGCTTATGTTTGATTCATCACTCGCCACTTGGTGTTGGTCAGCAGCTGTTTGCAAGCCTGGTTGAGATGTTTGTTTACGTCAAACAAAGCATATAACCTTTGATTATTCAGTGGAACTTGTTCTATGGCTGCCTGTAGATGCGTTGGTCGCGATTTCAGGGTCTTGATGCTTTCCTTCCATTCTTTCTTTCAACGTGTGTGATGCGAGAATCGCTCCCTTCTTATTACCTCTCGCTACCGTTGGTGATGTTAGGCACAGCGGAACTATAATTATCTAACCTATTCTGTACCGATACTGTAAATTGGCACATGTATCGTCAGACAAGACTATCATGAAACATCTAGAATATCATCGACAAACGCGATTTACTAATATATATCGTTGGTGTAGAAAAATGTTCATCGGTGGCTTAAACTGGGAAACAACAGATGGTATGCGCAAACGTTTTCCTCTCTATATATACATTTCAACTAACCGCCGCAGAATCGCTACGAGACTATTTCTCTCAATTTGGAGAGGTCTTGGAGTGTACCGTCATGCGTGACAACAACACAGGTCGGTCTCGCGGCTTCGGATTCTTGACATTCAAGGATGCTAAGACGGTGAATATCGTAATGGTTAAGGAGCACCACTTAGATGGCAAGATCGTAAGTACCTGGGCACTTGACAACGCATTATATGAACTTAGACATAGCTTATCTAACCAACATCACTTTAGATCGACCCTAAGCGTGCGATTCCCCGTGATGAGCAAGAAAAAACTAGTAAGATCTTTGTTGGCGGTGTCAGCCAAGACACTACAGACCAGGAATTCCGTGATTACTTTTCGCAGTTTGGCCGAGTTGTCGATGCCACTTTAATGATGGACAAAGATACCGGCCGTCCCCGTGGATTTGGATTTGTCACATTTGAAAGCGACGCTGGTGTCGATAACTGTATCAACGCACAGCTAGAAATACACGGCAAGCCTATCGAGGTAAAGAAAGCCCAACCAAGAGGAAATCTTCGTGAAGAAGAAGACGCCTCCCGCCGTAACAAGTTTCGCAAGCTGGAGGATAACAACCAAATGGGCCCTGCTGCTATGATGGGCCAGATGGGCGGACAGAATGGCATGACACCGCAAGTCATGGCACAGTATATGCAGCGTATGCAGCAATACTTTTCCCTGATGCAACAACAGCAGATGGCCATGAACCGCGGCATGGGCCAGATGAACCCGGCCATGTGGCAGAACATGCAGCAGCAAATGATGCAAATGCAGCAGATGCAGATGATGGGTCGTGGCCAACCCGGCAGCGGCCCTGTTGATATGGGTGCAATGAATGCCAACATGATGGGCCAGATGATGGGTCAAAACGCTGGAAATGGTGGTGGTCGTGGCTTTAACAATCTCAACCCAGGCGGCTTTGACAACCAGAATGCTGGCAGCGGCATGTACAACCAGCAACGCCGCTTCAATAACAATAACATCAATAGCGGCCAGGGCCAGAACAATTGGGGAAACAATAACTCTGGCTCGGGCGGCGAGGGTTCTACTGGTGGCTACGACGACTCGATGCAGCAAGGAGGCTCCAATCAAGGTCAGCCCGTTGGCCATGCCGGTCGTGGAGGTCCGTCGTTCCGCCGCGGCCCTAGCAGCGGTAACCAGACCCCAGATCCTCAGAATGCTCCTCCGGCCAACGCTCCGACGGGTCCCAAGAATGCGGGCAAACCCGGTGCTAACTACCGTGGAGGGGGCCGTGGAGGCAACCGTGGATTCCACCCATACTCTCGCTAATGTGGTGCCGGTAGGCTTCCAGACCTTGGCACCCATCGACGCCGTCCAAGCCTCTGACTACGCCCTCATGCGATGTCTACTCATCTAACACTATATGTTAACCATTACATCCCAAACAGACTGCCTTTTCTGTATCAATATCTCTATGAGGCTCTTTATCAACTCGATTCTTTTTGTCTGTCCTGCCCTTGTCTTTATCTAGTATCGATTTCTCCCGGGATATCTCGATATGCGTTTGTTAGTTCCCTCAAAATCATCATGTCTACTAGAAATGCCAGGCTTTAACGGCCGGGCTGCGTTATTGTTTACATTTGTTTTTGCTTATGTTATTGCTATTATCTTTTTCTTTTCTTAGTTACATTTCATTTCGTCTTTCTTACAAACCAGTTCATTATTGGGACGGTATTCTGTTCCAAGTTACTGTCTTAAGCAACACATAATTTTTATCTAAATATGCATTTACATGTCCAATATGCCTAGTTCTGCAGTGTTGCAGAGACGGAGACCGGAGTGATATGATTAGGTAGTCGTACTTTGCTTTAAGCTGCTGTTTATTTACTTCCGGAGAGGGTAAAATTTCGTAAAGTTTTAGTTATAGCGCTTGCAGGATATAACGGTAGAGAAGGTATGGGGTCACTCACTTAGCAGTGGCCGCTATGCTACTTAGTACTACATCGTAACTCCAAAAGCCGCATATTATTAACATGGGGAGAGAGAAACTCAGCAACATGTGATTGTGGCTAACACTTATAGTACCCTAAACATCTGGGGTTTTTTTTTTTTTTTTTAATCAGTCATCTTATTTATTTTCATAGACTTCTCGTTGTTACGCCTGCAAACGGGTGCTGGAATAAAACGTCGGGAGAGTTGGTTTTACGTGGCGAAAGAGACTAAAACATCCAAGCATTTTGTTTCCACAAATGAGATAGCTAGGGGGCCACATACCGAAAGCATACTGTACCATTATTGCTTGTGGAATTAAAGATGCAGGTATAAAGCTGCGATCTTCATTAGCCGCCGTACAACGCCGAAGTCGAAACAATGATTGTTGCATTCCCACAGATTAGCTCTTGTTCTGCCGATATTCACCGCCTTCTACTGTGGGAGCACGCCCAGAGCTTGTGATAGCAAAGCGCAGCAAAACAACGGCAAGACAGGAAGAGAAACAGAAACAGGCCAGGCAAGCATATTCCCTGACTCGAAATACTGATGTTGCCCGCGCCTGCTACTATGTAGCAACACTTCCTGGTCAGCTTGTCTGGGGTTGTTAGTCCGGAGCAAGATCAAATCAAATCATAGTGCAGCACAAGCTGCCAATCCTGGCTGCACATGCAGAAAACAGTAGTAAACGGAAAAAAAGTGTCCACGTTTCTGGCAACTCTGTGGCCAGCAAAGCCCCATTTGGTTTCTGTTCCTCACAGCCCTTTTGATTTTCTCGTCGTCGCTGCATCTCTTTTCTTTTTCTTTCTCTTCTTCTTCTTCTTTTCCATTCTTTATCTCCCCCATACCATAAAATCGTCGCCAAGCTGTTGTTCATCAAGTCATCGAAGCTACCCATCTCCCCAAGCTCGCTCGCTCTCGGAACGCTTATACCACGAGCCGCTATTACTAGTCCAGTATAGCTGGTGCATAAATCCTGCAGAGCCCACGCTGGAACTATCCCGCCCACTTCTTGAGAAACTCATTCTGGGAACTAGTATTCTTCAACGTGCGTTACGCTCTGTAGTCCTGCAAATCTTCTTCTGCTTTCCATAATTCGCGTTCTCCTTTCAACGCCTTCGACAATCTGCTCGGAAACCTAATCCAATTTTGGCTTCATCTGCAGTACACAGATGCCAGAAATGTCCCCTATTTCCGCCGGCAAAAGAAAGCGCGACGGTGCCGTTGCTGTCGCTGACGAAGATTCGATGCCGTCTACTTCTACCGTCAATGCCGGCAAGGCTGTAGCCTCCTCGACCTCTAGCGATTCTGCAGCAACAACAGCTGCTGTTGAGACCACCGCCGCGCCCTCCTCGCACAAGAAGTCCGACTCGTCGGCCTCAGCCTCGCATCCACCACCGAAACGCCAGCGCTCCAACGGCAATGTCTCCGATGACACGGAACAGGCGCCTATTGGCTTCGTTAGCGACCCCAATTCGATGGCCCCGCCGCCAATTGGCGATATGATACACCCCGTGGGCTATAAAACTAATGATCCGCCTGTCGGCCGTGCTGTCAGAGTCTATGCAGATGGTGTATTTGATCTATTTCATCTTGGGTATGTGTCGCGAAGCTACAAAGCCACCACTAGCTAAGCTTTTTTTTTTCCTCGTTTCTCTCTCGCCAATGCGCCTGCTAACTGTTTTCCACTCTGCGTCTTAGTCACATGCGCCAACTCGAACAGGCTAAGAAAGCCTTTGCCGACGTGCATCTAATCGTTGGTGTTACTGGAGACGAAGAAACACATAAGCGCAAGGGTTTAACTGTCCTATCTGGTGCCGAGCGTGCTGAAACTGTACGGCATTGCCGTTGGGTCGACGAGGTCGTAGAAAATTGCCCGTGGATCGTGACCCCCGAGTTCCTCGACAGACACCAGATCGACTATGTTGCCCACGACGATATTCCATATGGAGCTGATGAGGGAGATGACATTTACGGCCCCATTAAGGCAGCTGGAAAGTTTTTGGTTACCCAAAGAACCGAGGGTGTCAGCACTACTGGCATCATTACCAAGTAAGTTATCTTTATAGCCCTTATGTCTAACTCACCTGTCATGAAGAAACTGGAATTAACGTACCTGTCAACCCCGTAGGATTGTGCGCGACTACGAGAAGTATATTGCCCGTCAGTTCAAGCGTGGTGCATCCCGTCAAGAGCTCAACGTCAGTTGGCTAAAGAAAAACGAGATGGATATCAAGCGGCATGTCACCGACCTCCGTGACAACATCCGTACAAACTGGGCTACTACCGGCCAAGAGCTCAGCCGTGAGCTTCGCCAATATTGGCCAGCAAGTCGTCCACAATCGCCTGCGCGTAATCTGTCCACCAACAGCATCAACGATTCTTCACCTGGCCCAGTTCGGATTCCCGGTGCTGGCAACGTTGCTAACACCAACGACTTCATTACCGGCTACACAATTGGCCTAATTGGTGGTGTGCGGTCATGGGTACGTTCCTATCATACTTGTATTCTCCATACATAAACACGATAGACACTAACCTCTTTGGCTGTATAGATGACCAAGAGCCGTCGTAATGGCGAGAGTCGTGCCCCCAGCGACGATGATTCTGACTCAGAAACCCGGAGCCCTAACCCGGCAACAAAGACGCCCGTGAAACAGCAGCAACAGTAGGACAGTAGCTCTGCTTCTTAATCATGGTAGTCTAACGCCGAGTGTGACTCTGTCTCTTTTCAACCGTCCTATCAAGTTTACTTTTATTGCCCGAACTTCCATCACCACCTTACAATTCTCTTCTTTCTATAACCACTGCTACTTCTACTTCCTTATGAGCCTTCTAAAAAATTGGCTACTTATCTTTCTCTTTTATTCCTCCAAAATAGTTCCTAGTCACTAACTACGGGCTACTTCATCGGTAGAAGTGCCGTATCTTTGCATTTGCAGCAGTAGTGAAATCAGGCGGGAATCGATCTGTTTCAATTTTATATTGTACTACTTTCATTAACACAGCTGCTTATCTCGCAGTTGTCTAAGAATTTCTCGAATGACTCCTGCTATACTTTTTTTTTCCATTGGGGGGAGGGGCTCTGTTCTATATCACGTATTTTCTTTTCTAGACCGAAACTGCTTTTTTTCTTTACGTATCTGAAAAAAAAGTTATGATGTCATTGTCACCTTATGCCGTCATTGTAGTAGCTCCTAAGTACATCTACTTCTCGTCATAGTTCACTTCTAATCGAGTAATGAGTCAAAAAAAGTACTTCTAGTTGATATATGATGCAATAAACGGTATAGTCTTTCTAACCTACGACATGGGGATTACATCACGATATCATCGAACTGGTGAATATCTTTTAAGATCAATGATCTACATACTGCGGTCTATGTCAACGCCTTTCTTATCGAATACCCTCAATTAGGCGCATCATAGTTACGGTTGGTTAGTAAGAGGTACAATATCAGAGAACCCAGGCGGCGTAGCCTGCCATGAAACAGTTCTTCATCCCTGTCTCTATATTTTTGCGCCGGAGAACGAGGCTAACAAAGGCCTTCAGAAAGCCAACTGTCACATTCCAATCCGAATGTGCTTATCTATCAGCCTTGTATCGAGGCCCTAAATGTGAATATAAATTTAACTGAATATCTAGCTTAGGTAGCTGCGCAAACTAGCAGCTTGACCTGCCATTTCTGGCAGACTAGTCAGCCTCCTTGATGCTTAATATAGTAGGAATTGACGTTGTTCAAGTCTTTGTCGACATGCTCACCAAAAGATACAACGTAATATTGAGAAAACAGACTATCATCACTTAGAGTACATAATATCAATATTGTCTACATATGATAATAACTTTAATAGAAAAGTGTGTGATATCTATACCCGTGGCTTGACTCAGATCTAATACTTGAAATCATATATATGCAACTTTCAATCAAGATAGTCGGTCATCTCATAAAATGGCTTCAGTCCTGCCACATTTGGCTTATTCAAAGCGGTTGATACAGTGATACAAGTCTTCCTGTCCACGCGGACACTCCAATTTAAGTACTTAGCAAAGCATGTTTTTATATTCGGTTCCTCGTTCCTCGTCCTCTTAGCCACATGGAAATAATAGCCGCGAAGCATATCTCACAGGAACACAGTTTTGTGTAAGATTCTATCATTGTTGCCAAGAATAACTACCAATACACAAGGCCTAGTCTTCCTGCCGCAGATCATCGGACTTCTAAGTTGTTTCTCTCTTTTTCTCTATCTGTTTCTCGTGATAAATTTCCCTACGTTTATGTCTCCGTTTGCTCGTTTCCAAGGCATCTTTCTCTAGTTGTTCTCTAGTTGAAGGGGTGTGTGTATAAGAAAAGAAGTGACGTACATGTAAAGGTGTAAGCCTATATTAGTGATATCGTGCCAAGACGGCAACTTGCCAAGCATTCAGCAAATAAAATTGTGTATTTTAGACGCCGAGTGCCTGAGCGAGCATTGCTGCCTCGGTAAAGATGATCCGACGCTATAAAAAAGGAAACCCACACCGTCCTACGTACAAAGTAGCGAGAAAAAAGAATCGACGAATCGAAGTTACACGTCGGATATCTAGCGTCTGTCAGCCTATAACAAGCGAGAGAATATTAGTATGGATGGGTAGTGTAAAAGAGAGAGAGAGAGAAAAGGGTTACGGGTTGGCATCGAGATGCTCCAAGCAGCGGCAACAGCAGCATGAGATTAGGCCGTATAAGATCTTGTAGTCCGAGTCTTACTTGCTATCATCAGGGTCTAGTGAAGGGGAGACAACTATACATCGAGGAAAGGGGTGGATACCTTTTTTGGGTGACTTGCATATAGAGAGCTGGCGCTTGAAGACGATGCTCTAACTTTAGCATCGACACACACATGACTCGACTCGAGGCATACTGGCTCTACTTTGACCAGCATTTGATTGATACTATGGGGCCCGCCCCTCTAGAGTGGGCTTTCTATTATCAGCAGGATAGGGACATGTACGTGATATACATCTTCTAGTAATGTTTTGTAGCTGAGTGTGGCGGTGTATCATGATATATATGTACAGCTCAAAAAAGACTACGAATGTAAGATAAAAACGGAGAAACCAAATTACATTCCCTCGCCCCTCCCCCTCCCTCCCTATGATGTTTCAAGCGCTTACGCGGCTAACTCCTGGCGCACAAAACGCCAGAGGCGTGCAGGTAGCCGCAGCAGAAGTAGCAACCACCCAAAAATGCCGTACTTGATCATGTTAGTTTCGTAAGCGGGCCTTCTGTTCCCATCTTGGTGGCTCGCATCAATGTATTCCTGTGGTGCAGGCATCATCAAGCTGTATATAATAAAGGTACCACATGCTGCAATACTATACTATGGATATTCCTACTATGGGGAATTTGTAATGTATATATATATATATATATATATTCATACATACCGTCCGGTTTTGGTACGCTTACTTCGAACCGGAATAAAATAATAGAAGTCGCCGTTGATGTGAGAGCCTTGGTTAAGGATACAATGCATGCGTATATATCTCCAAGAGCCCGTGGGAGCTCAATGTTGCATAGAGTCATAACAGCCATAGATTGCGCTTGCCACCTTTTACTAGTCCAAATTTTGTATGAACGCCGCAGGTAAGTTTAGACATAGCAATAGTAGCAGTGGTGGCAGCAGTAATGATAATAGTTGTACCAGTAAGATTTCAGATATACGCATTGCGCTGGAGCCGTCCCTATTAAGATGCGTCTATCGCCTATATTGAATGCAGCAGAGCTCCCCAATGAAGCACGTAGCGTAATATTCTAGCCCCTCTACTAAAAACAAGCATATGCTGCATCTCTAGTGTACAATTGAATCGTCTTAAGTTAGTGTGTGACTAACTATTCCCTTCTTCGTTCTGTCTGCCTTATTTTTCACTTGAATTATAAATTTTTATAGCATTTGTTACTGCATCCACGCCCTCACAGTTACATCAAGGTATTTTTGACTTTGCTTCCTCGTAATATGCAGCTCAAACTTCCTGCATCTTATTCAACGTTGTATGTACAAGTACGCTATGTCGACCTAGTGTACATTAGAACATTGGCCTCTGTTCTCAATAACCGAGAGGTCTCAGTCTCTCCCTTACATATCATGATGCCAATGCTAGTCTGGATGTTCGAGTTGTAGCTGTATACCTTGAGGTGACTTGCGTATTATACAGCTTTAGGCTCCACTAAGCAAGGGCGATTGTAGGTGTTTATAGTCATAACCACATACAAGTTTTCAGTATATACAGAAATTTCTTAAAGCTGATTTGCTAGAAAAAGACGCACAATGTATCACATAAGCTAGAAAAGAATGGTCTGGCGCCAAACCAAAAAAAGCTGCCGTCTGTCCCTGACATATTCAGACATCGGAGACGCTGTAAGAATAATAAGGGCGGATCTAAGCTGTAGACCGTCTATTTACTTGCAAGGCTAAATGGGACCAAATCTACATGTCCTAGAGATACCAGCAGTGCGCCTATAGATAGGCTGCTGAGGATGCCTGCACTTAGCACATTGTTATCATGTTGCAGACAAAAGAGAAGACCGTCGACTCACGGCCGTGAGTCTGCGAGGTTTGGTAGGCACGATAACGAGGTGAGCTCTCGGCGCATGCAAACTGTAGCTCGACGTTGCCGAGATTCCAGACAGTTTGAGTCGCCGTCTTAGCTGATGTATACGTCGTACTCTATTGAAGGCCATCGGAGATTCTTGGTAGCTCTGTAATTACAACGAATGGATACTAGTGATATATGTAGAAAAGAAGAGAGGGGGGCAAAAGGACATCGATGTTAGACTGAGTGTCGTCAAGAAAAGGTTAGTATATAGGCTTCAAAGTGCACGGAGATCTACCAAACAAAGCACGAACTTGCCCAATGCATGACCTTAAATCACCGTGACCCAAAATTGCAACCCCTCCTGATAAACCAGGCGCAATGCTGACCAATATCAGCCGTACTTTAGCAATACTACTTGGTGATGTTGCCAAGGACTAACTCGCGATCTTCTCGGAACGACTTTGTAGATGATTCTGTTCGATAGGGTTGGGGGCAGAAATTCTGCCACTTCCGTCTAGTACAGGTGAAATAGCACTGTATGCGTAACGAGGTCGTCTCATATTCTACAATCTTGCCAAAAGCCCGGCAAGGATCTTGCCTGTAAGCAAAAGTTGTAGCTGCATATATATAGTAGGCCTATAAGCAGCCCGTCAGCGTGATATATTGCTGTAAGAAGTAGATACTGACCAGAAGCTACTAAGAATATCGCTTCTTGTGCAACAATATCCTCAATAGAAAAGCCATTGGATGCCCGCAATAGGATATACTAAGATAAGTATACGATATGTGAATCTTTGCTAGACTACAGCCACATTTTGTAGCCCTGCAAGACATAATCTGGCGATATATTGCCCAGAGTTAGTGGGCAAACAATAGAGCAATGCGAATCAGGCGGAAAATTTTTGTCCTATAGCCAAGGCCCAAGCAACGTTGAATCCCCCCCCCCCCACCCCGGAACTCGATTATCAGGGTTTTTGCATGATTCAAGCCTAGACCCAGATAAATTCTATAGTCCATTCTTTGGAAGCCTTGCTATTGTAGTTATTATATCAATGTCCAGGGCGGTGAACAAAGGAAAGAATAAAGAAGGCTTAGAAGTCCCACCAATTACACAAAGGAACCCAAAACAGGTCAACAGAAACGAAGCCTCCGACCCAGCTCGGATAACGTTTCCTTAACAAAAAGGAAAGATTTGAAAATGACAACTAGACAGTATTCAAACCCTGAATAATGTACGTACTAGTAGTAGTAGTTACTATGTACATACATGTGTTGTAGCTTTAGTTAGCTGTTGCTAAAAATAGGCACATACAATATGCACCCTTCCTTTCTTTGTTCCATCGGAAGCTAATACATAGTAGTAGTACTAGTGCTAGCTATCGTTGCTACAATTCCTACTAGAGTACTAAGCGCCGATGGACCACGACTTTTGCCCTTATTTTATAGTTGAACATATTGTCTTCCTGTTCGTCGACAAGATTGAGGACTGTTGTCACCGATCTGCCTGCTCTTGTGACCTCCAGTCGAGTTGCCAGTTCGCGACTTTTATTAAGACAAGTAAATTCCTAAAATGTGCCTAATTTGAGCCCCGGATCTAACAACCGGCGACTTTTGGCCAGCTAAGAAGAGCTAACTCATCTATGGAGTAATAGGCGCCTTTTGCGCCATCTCTGGTACTCAATATTTCATGAGGCTGCGTAGCAGGTCTTATCCAAAACAGCACGCCAAATCACAGTACCGTCCACGTACTTTCATGCCCCGTTGTATGTTCCTTGCCGATAGCATCCAGCAGTAATCCACAACACTTTTGTGCGTGAACCACAGCAGAAAGTTATGGTGTCTATGCACTGCTCCCTGGACTTGTTGATAGTTTCAATTGTGTTCTTCTACTGAGCCTTGATCAAGCTCAGAGTCATATCCTGGCAGTCAAACGACATTGATAAAGACATTTCTATTTACGAGCTTGCAGACTATAAATCGTACATTAACATAACAATATCCTCCAGGTGTTTTGGATGTTGGGAGCCTACAAACGAAACGATATGCTCCGAGTTTACTGCCATTGGCTACATCAAATCTCATTCAACCCACATATTTCCTTGGCCACCAAAAAATTGTAATAACGAAAGATAAACTATACTAACTACTACTCATATGTACTAACCTAAAGCTATCAAAAGCAGCAATGCTGGGTAGCATCTGCATTTACCAGGGCTAGGCAGCCAGTCCATGTGGCCTCTTAATCCAGGAAAGTAGGAACTTATTTCCACCTCTCAGGGCTGCTACATTAATCCCCTCATAGCTTCTAGACTCCAGCGGTCAAAGTCTTCATCATATAGGAGGCTAGCTATGTAGTCTACCATAGCATATCCACATACATGGGCTGATGATTCGCTACTTATCCAGTTCCATCTGAAGGGGGCATGTGGCGGGACAAACTAAGAGCAACCTTATCTTAGCAATAGAGTTACTATCCAATGAATCTTGCCCTTTGTCCTCTTCTTTTTCTCCGTTGTTACGTACAGGGCCAGCAGAAGATTTTCAGCTTATATGAAGAAGAAATTTTATAGAATACCACTGTAGCGTATGGGACATCTCCGTGCACTGCGTGTCGACGTCTCCTCTTTCGAATGTAACAATAGCTACAACATGCATTACATTTCTTCCTAATTGCCTTACAGCCATTTGTTAGCGCAAATCCGCAAATTTCTTGTTTACTACATAGCTGCAATGCTTAGAGTAAGCTTTCATGCACTATCCGACCAAGCATACTGCTTGTAAAAGGGATCAAAGCAAACTAAGTCTGCAAAGTTAGTTCACGTAGCCTTGAGTATAGAGTTTTCGTCTCTAGTAGAAATTAACTCACATAGGTAGGTGTATTATCTTCCATAATATTGAGCAGTATATACTACTACTATCGTTATTTTAAATTTCAACTATGAGTAGCTTGTAGTATATAACCCTTAGAACAGTTCAATATCAAGGGTTAACAACTACATTCACCAACTCTCTCCTTGATGCTGATAAATCAATAGAGAAAAGAATTGTATCGGTCAAAGCAGTAGTATGTATACACGTAGCAACTGTCTGGAATCGACTTACTTAAAATAGAAACAGTCATTTAGTTCGCCCTTACTTGTCAGGCTCAATATCACACCATTGAGGGGTGTTACATTCTGTAAGAATGATTACATAGTTCATGTCTTGGCCTCGTTACTGATAGTTATCTTCATATATAAATATAAAAGAAGACAGAAAAGCCACTAGTGGAAGAGTTCCCGGTCGCCAACCCGTAGGAAGGAAAATGAAATATAGTAAGGAAGGCAATAGAATGCAATTGTTCGGCTACATCGATAAGGGT
Source organism: Endoconidiophora polonica (assembly GCA_001856765.1). NCBI lineage: Eukaryota > Fungi > Ascomycota > Sordariomycetes > Microascales > Ceratocystidaceae > Endoconidiophora > Endoconidiophora polonica. The sequence goes on along the minus strand of LXKZ01000078.1, from coordinate 11,175 downwards.
TCCATTTGCATTGGGCAACTTACAGTTAGTTTGAGGTTAGAGATTATGCTAGTAGTGGGTAACTGTCACTACTATTGGTATGTATTAGGACTGACGGCGAGCGACTGACTAGCTTGGGCTAGATCACTACCATATCAAGTAAGACTCCCACGCTACCAAGTAAGGACAAAACAACATATGTGGCATGCTTAGCTCTGAATATGATAGTTGTATTCTTTGGCTACTATGCCCGTCGTCACCATCCTGCCTACCGCCTAATCTTTATCTACGACAGCCACTACTTACTCATATCATAGCTAGAAATCATTGCAGATGATTAAAGAGGCAGTTTGTTCCTTTCATTTCGTCGTATAGAAGGAGTAAGAAACATCATGTATCCAACGTATATGAGGCTATGGAGATAGACGAGAAACTGTATATTTTCTGCTGATAAGCTTTATACCTAATATCTAAAATTGGAAGCACATGTACTTCTAGTACATGGCAGAATTGCCTTTCTACATAGTATGTACTATGTAGTCGTGATAACAAGTACTTAGTAGCAATATAGGCTGCAATACAGGGAGACGTTAGATATACACACACAAAAAGTACATATCCATCAAAAGACGTATAGCACTAAGTCATATATATAGCATAAGGTGTGATATCTTTGCCAACATATCACTCAAGACGCAAACTTAGACTGGTTGAGGTGGAACTGGCCACTTCCTTGTCCGCTAGCAACTCATGAAAGACATCCCAATTTTTTACCGGCGGTTAGTTCTCTTTACTTCTAATTTTTTTTGACTTACCAGAGTTAGGAACCGAAGAATGTCGAGATACACTATACCACGGCATTTTGCTCGGGTGCAACGCCCAAAGTCAAAGAAACGATTTGCGCGTAGAGGGTCGAGACTTTAGAAAGTACAGCCTGCCCTGTGTTGTAATTTTTCATATAGTTTAGGCATTTTACTAGTTCGCTTTTGCCATTGTCAGATCCATACTAGCGTGGAAATGCAAGGCTTCCTAGAGCTTTAAGAATGGAGCTGTTGGTTACTCTAGGCTAGGCTTATCAAAGGTTAGCTCTAGAATATAGCTTCCTTGCACTACGGCCGGCGTCTTACTTTGCTGTTTTATGTGCTGTATTTCGGCTAGTACTATTGAGTTGTCATTTTCATTTAAAGTGTTGGGAACTACCAAATACTTACGATGGCGAACCGAGCGTTGGTCTTACATGCAATGCAGTATGGTTCAGCTAGTATTGGCAAGTCAGACCCTGCAACAAGAAAAGCTGCCCCATGTTACGTAGATGAAGCCCTTGTAATTTGACCGGCACTGAACTTTCTGAATTTTGCGTGTAGTTGCTCATAACTTCTCGTGCCTTTTTGCCACAGGACGCTCTGATACATGGCAACAACAGCTGGCTGGCTGGCCCTCTTATAGCCTTCCATGGCTTGCCGACGCATATAAACGCCACCCATCATTCCTTTTTTTCCTCTCAAGCACCACTTACAGAGCAAATAATCCACGACTTGAACACCGACCCTAAGGGCGTTAGGCATATCATTCCGTCTGCCACTACGCGAGCCCCCCCAACGGATATGTACGTCCGAGTTAAATGGCAAATATTGGATATTGCTTGCTTTCTGAATTGCCAATCAGGTTCTGGCGTCGTGCTTCAGCTGCCACTATCATCGTAGTTGGATGTATATTCGGTTATAGCTAGACAAGCCAGGAGATATGTCGATGCATGGTGGTATAAGCGTGTTAGCCTATTCGTTTACCGGCACGAACGAAAATAAAGACCTCCGCTCCTATTCTAAACCAAAAACTAGCCAACAGGAAGCTTGGCTGCCCTGCCACCTCGGCTGGACCCTGTAATGCACAAAGCAATACCGTAGAAGTTGGCTGGCGAGCCATTGAATGGACTACAGAGGCACATTGCAGGCACAGCATCTGAAAGGTATCGACTGGAGGAGTGGCAGTATACTGTCTGTTTGAAAGCAGCGAAAGAGGCAAAACATAGAAAAGCCATACAGGTATAATAGCACATTATCAGCAAGGACGGAGGAGGGGGAGGGGGGGTTGAGGCGATTCCATGGAGCCCCGAGAGCGGGTAGTTTGCCTTGATATATAAGTCTTGGTGAAAACGCTGCAGAAGGAACAAAAGAAAAGCGACATATATGCAATTATAGATAGAGCTAATACGAACAGATTGGCGGCCTGCAAGGCAAGGTTTTATCGAGCACGGAAAGAAACGAAGCCTTCAGCTGAGATATATAGACGAAGCTAAGAAGAAACGGCAGGTTGACCGAAGTACATATCAACTGTTTAGTCTACCACAATATTGCACATACACATCCGATCCATTTCCATTTCTGCATTTCTTTTTCCAAGCCATTCCTTCCGCGCTTTATAAGCCTTTACTGTCCCAGACTTCTATACAGATTCTGGTTTTGTCCTTATCTTGACCAGCTATATCTATATCTACCTTGTCTGAAGACAAACACCTGCAGAACTTGCGACTGTTGTGTTTCCCAGAATCCCCAGAAACGACCAAGATTGCCGCACAAACTGATTAGTCGGCAATCGACGACTTGAGAGTCAAGCCGTCCAAGACGCCGTGTAATTCGCGCTGTAACGCTGTGCCTTGCAGAACTCACGCAGCCGCAGATTGACTTCCTCTGGCTCGACACGCTATCATTGCAAGAAAACTAGCCAAAGCTTAGGGACACTCTGAGTATATGTGTAGCTGATATAAAGACATATATGTCCATCCGTCACTACCTACCTTCGACTGCTACCCTACAGACTATTGATCACGCATCATATTATTACTGTATCCTATTCGACAGACTTCTATATATATATATATATATATATATATGTATATATGGTCGGTGACATACACTGTCAACAATTTTCTAGAATACCCTAGAGAGCGCCCTCATCGGAACACCAACGACCCTCGCCGCACTACGCACGTTATCTTCCTTTCTTGCTGAGGCACGACCGTTGAAACACTTAACATAGAAACTATCGCCTCATAGCCTCGCCCATATTAGTGCCTGGAAACCAAAGTCTAGCACCATCTATTACAAGGCATAGTACGATTTTCTGGTGGCAACAAGTTTGCGTCTGCATCAGTCGGATACTTATTCTTGTCTTTGCTTCCTTAGACTCACTCGGTCAAGCTTTGTTGGCTTGGCCCAAGTCTCACGGCAGACCTCTTTTCTCCTCTGACGCCTGTGCGTCTTACACTTAACGACACTTTAGCCTTGTATTGCTGCTATATTACAGGTGCACTGTAACGCTTTAGACGTTGCTACTACTACGCTGTAAGTCTCCAGGCCCCCGGTCTCACGGCCAGCCCATCTCGGTCATATATATGAAGGGATAGAAGACGGCGAAAAACTGGAGACCAGCTTTTCCCAAGGCAGTTCGCAACTTCAACGAGCTACCACTACGCGTAGCATTAGTAGCTCTAAGAGAACCAGGACTTGGGCTTCCAGTACCAGGATGGTTATGCCCCCCCCCCCCCCGGCCTGGATGCTACGGTTTCCTTCAGCTAAGTCTATTTTTGACCTTTGCAACTAGCCGTCCCACCAAGCCCAGAACTACTGTTGTCTTAATGCTGGGGTGTGTGACCTAGACGCCGCCTAACAGCACATTGCCCTGCCCTACCGTACCAACTAATAGAATCCGAGTTACAACGGGTGCTACAGGTGGCTCTAAGGACACGCCCGGACTAGACACTATTCTGGGGCATTTTTCGCGACCAATGTAGAGAAACAAACAAGCAGAATTCGCAATTAACATAGCATTGCTTCAGGCTGTTGAAACGAAACAACGAACCCGTTCCCTAGTCTTCTTCCCGGCTAGCTTTGTCTCCTCTTGAGTTCTTAGGCTGGCTTCGACCGTTCAAAATTGGTACAGGTGATCTTCCTTCTTGTCTAATCCTTGCCAACAATGTTATTTTTGTTTCTACGTATTCTGACATATGACAGGGAAGAATAGAATAGACCCGAGTTTACTGCTGTTTGTTATCGTTAATTTGCTCTGCTTACATGTTCCAGTAGCGGCACTACAACCTCTTTACGTATTACTTCTTTATTCTAGGAACCAGCCAGTCTCACCTACCCTGCAGCCATATATCCGCTGCTGGACACACAGACTCGGCATCTTTTTTTTTGGGGGGGGGATTTAACCAATACTCTTTCGACCAAGCCTTTTAGAAGGCAGTCTAGAGACAACCCTATAGACTAACTAAATCTGTCTCTTGCAGTCTCCAGTATTCCCAAGATACCAATCCTGCTATCTTTATTTCTCTTTCTCTTTCCACCCCTTGCCTTGTATTGACACGCCCGTTGCCTTAGCTTCTCGATCTGCTTATATTCACCCCTCTCTATACGTTCAAGTCAGCTTCCCTGCGCCTAATTTGTAGTAGAGAGCGCGCTAGTTGTATCAGTCTCACGGCTTTCTTGTTTGATATACACAACATCAACAACTGCTACTACTGCTACTACTACCACCATTGTCTCTACTATCAATTGCATGCAACAGCTCCGCGTGGCTAGGCTCCGGTCTATATCTGCCAAAGAAGGCTGTGATTGCTTGTTTCTCACCATCACTCTTTTGGTGCTCCGGCTGCTCTGCCTACCGCATCTTAATCGGTTTCTAAGTTTATCCTAGAGCTTCAGTCTTGCCACTGACACAACCTTATTCGTGCTACAAACTGCCCATCTTGACAGGCTTGTCTAGTATCAATACTCTGTCATCGTGTGGTGGCTATCGATATCCGCTGCTGCTATTCTTGTTCGTTCGGCCTTTTGTCCTCCATCTTCTGTTTCTTCCGTCCACCCCCATCTAGCCACTCCCTTCTTCCTCTCTTTGCCCTTCCTTTTCCGCCGCCGCTGCGTGAATCTCCGATTGCTTCTCTCCATTGTCCCCAAAGAGATCTGCGTGCCTTACCTACCTCTATTCACCTTGCCCTCTTCTTACATCGCCATCTGACACCACGCCTCTGTGCACCGTCTGCTTCCTCTTCTCGCCGGCGTCCCTTGCGCCGCTTGCAAGAAAGACCCACCCCCCTCCCCCCCTCTTCTTCCATCCTTCTTGTCGTCTCTTGACTATCTCTCTATCTCTCTCCTTTTGACACACCTCCTACATCCTACCTACATCATGTCAAGTATACGGGACATTATAAATGAGCCGACCGACGATGTCTACTCGCACGGCTCTCAAAAGGAAGTCCATTCGTCCTCTTCCATGTCCATGATCCAAGATTCTTTGCCATCTTCATCTACTTTTGGACATGACGATCACGCCTTCTATGAACTAGACTCTTCGGTTGCCTCTTATTATACAGAATCTTCCCTGCTCCTCCAGCCCTCTCGACTATCTTCTCATTCTCAATCACGACCCCATTCTCAGTCTCAGTCTCAGTCTCAGTCTGTTGTCTCGTCATCTAGCTCTCTGTACAGCGGACTCTCTCCTAGGGACGAGTCTATCATGAACCTCCAAGAAGCTTCAACTATGCCATCATCATCTTCCAGCAGACCATACGGATATAATGGTGGCCCTCAGGACGCCTACCCCAAGTTAACGCCAATCACTGGTCGTATAAGTCGGGCCAAGAAGGGCGTTCCTGTGCATGTTTGCCAGCAGTGCAACAAGACGTTCACGCGGGCTGAGCACCTTAGGTACATATACACAAACGCACAGATATATACATATTTATGTACATATCATCAAATAGCACGACGAAACAACCATAGCTTGTAAAAAGTGCTGGGCCTAATAGCAGTACTCTTGCGTCTAAGCAGACCATCTGTGCACCGCATAGCAGTTGCTTTGCTCTGAAGTCTAGGATTATAAGCAGTTCAGCCCTTGACTAACGTTCGATTTCTTTCTTGATACTAGACGCCATCAACTAAGCCACGGCAATCCTGAATTCCACTGCTCATATGACGGGTGTGATCGCCAGTTCCATCGAAAGGACCTTCTAGATCGGCATGAGGCCAAACAGTAAGAAACTACCGCATGCCACATTTTAATACCATATCACCAGATGTGTAGTTCTGGACTGCAGGAAGTCTCAAGGAACAAACAGACGGAAACTAACTTGGTCATTTCAAATTTATAGTATTAATATAGACACCATGGGTGAGAACTGCCCCACCATTGACACTACTACATACGGCCGTGAGCGGCCTACTAGCCCTGCTAGTGGCATTTCTACGCAGCGGCAGGGAATCTTTTTCCCGTGGCAAGCCCAGCGTTTGTCGGCCAGACACGAAGCTGACCAGTATACGACACGCCCCAGAATCAGCACAACAAGCCAATCTATGATGCCATCGGAAACCACCGTAGCCGAAGCTGTTCTCTATAATGATATGCTCCCTACTACTAGCATCCCAGCCTTCATTCCCCCTCAGGCACACACACGCTCAAATCTCCAAAACGACTTTGACCTATACGACTCCCTTAGCTCCCAGCCGCGTCATGTTAGCTCGTTTCATAATTTACATTCTCCAGTTGGTGCTTCTATGGCACCATGGAGCCCGCCGCTCTATCCAGAGGAATTGCCGCAACAGCTTAATGTACCTGGGCCACAGTTCATCATAAGCCCCGTCGTGCAGTATCTCTCTGAGTACAATACCGCAGCAACGCCAGATGATATGCTGGCTCAAGATACATCGTTCTACGAGGCTGTAAGCTACTACCTGCCTTTAATTTGACCTAGAAGGTTCCTTAAGCAAGCAACTAACAATCTCCGAGTAGAATAATTACGCTCTTCACTCGTGAAGCGCTCCGGATGGCTTCTAGTGTGTGGTTTATACCCATGGTACATCATTTACCCTGATGCACACGATACTATTTCTTGATTCTGTCCTTATTTGTCCTTCTTCATTCGTACATTATTTCTCATCATTCTCGGAATATCTTTTGTTGGAGAATGACAGGCAACTGTCCACTGTTTTGTCTTGTCTTGTTCTTTATGCTATCTTACAATTTTTTTTGGCTCTACTGCTTTGTTTTTATTTTCTTTTTTTTACTTTCATAAAGCGCTTGCACATCTAGAATCAAAAAGAGGAGTCTTGAGCTTGGTTTTTTTTCTTGTCTCTGAACCTACAGCAGCAGTACTCAGGAGAAACCATGTTCAAATATCTGTTCTGATTCTTTCCATATCATTATTGCTGCGACTTTTGCCCTCTGTCTTCAAGCTTTAGTCATCTTTGCGGGGGTTCTATGAAACCTAACCCAATCCTGATGCCCGCTCATGCCCCATTTACGATCCATAGCTATCACGATTATCGCTTACTTTATTTTCCCTTGATTTGTTTCTTTGTTCAGACCTTGTTTTCTATCTCCTTTATCATGTACTTTCTCTGCTCATCGTCTTGTTTGTCATTATTATTCTATTACACATTCGCTAAGTATACGAATATAACGCTACTGAAGCTCTTATCTACATTATCTCGTTTGCCATGTTTATTTGTTTATTTGTTGCATTTTCTGTTTTGTTCTGCATAGTTCCGCATTGACTTTTCTAAGGCTAAACTTCTACTCTTTTATACATCTCATCAAAATGCACACAAATTCAAGCTCATTCTCAATGGCATTTATCTAAAAATCATAATCGCGATAAGGAGGTGGTATATTTCAATCACATACAAAACTTATAATGGGGTGTAGTTAAAGTGTTTCTATAAATAGTCTACATTCTAGAATAAATAAGTGGTAATCTACTTTAAGCATGCTTACATAACCCTATGACGTAGTAGCCTTTTTTTTTTTTTTTTTTTGAATCACTAATCTTATCAAGTTTCTAGAACTTTGAAGATACTCGTAGTAGCCTTCAAACAGTATCATTTCCTAAGATCTATTGCAATGAATTCTATAGATATCGAGTTATCCGTAAATTTGCAAACAAAACAGTCTCAACTATTATTACTCAAATTTGCTATGGTATAGTGTCAATTAGGCCAAAAGCTTTCTACACTGAGGAAGGTGGATGATTAGATAAGCTATCTGTGTGTTAGTTCAAGTAGAATGGTATAGTACAGAAGGTGTTGATTGGCTTACCAATCATATGGAAGCACCAATGAAAACTTATCGCACAAGCATGTTTCTATCTCAAGGAGATCGCAAAACTCCAGAAACTTGTCGAGGTTGTGGTCTTGATTTGTATCTAAACATCATAACTTCAAGCAGAATTATCTTGGGATTAGACTAACAAATTATCCCAACATCGATAAACCCTATATCGCTTTGTTTATCCGTGTTATTCCTTGTTGTTGTTTAGCAGCTCATCGTTGTATTCCCTGCTCACACGCGTTTCGAATAGCGACCATCCTAATAAGGGGCGCCGTGATTCTTCTTTCTTTCTTTCTTCTTTACATAAAATAGTTGTTATAAGTCAGAAAAAAACAAAAAAAAACAACTTAAATAAGAACCTAGACGCCGCCATGTCGAATCTGGAATCACAGCATGCAGGCGACACGGAGCGCCTCTTAAGCGATGACGAAAACGTGCCTTCGTACCGATCTTCTAATCATGATCCGCGCATATTGAGCAATAATGCAGCGTCATCTGATCCAACACGGCCAATTTGCCGCTCGAGAGCTCTCGCCATCATAGTTGGGATGTGGGCGCTCATCTTCATACAATGTAAGTCTAGATTCCGCCTACACATCGATGGTATATCTTCCTTATCAAAAGAGACCATCTACTGACTATATCCGAACATGATTCAGCTTCCAACATGTCTGGCATAGCCATGCTCCAGTCCCGGGTTGCCCAGGAACTAGACGCCGATGAATACGTCATATGGTTCGCCGGCGCATATCTCATCTCGCTGTCAGCGCTGACGCCCGTCATCGGCCGCCTCGCCACTATTTTCGCCCCGCGCGACATTATTCTGCCGGTTTCCTGGCTCGTCGCTCTAGGCAGCACGCTGACAGCCACCGCCACGTCTTTTGGCCACTTTATTGCCGGCCGCATTGTGACCGGTCTTGGTGGTGCCGGCGTGCTTACGCTGGCCATGATCTTCGTGCTGCAACTGGTCAGCGAGAAGCGCCGCGGCATGTACATTGCCCTCACTAATACCGGCTTCACGCTGGGTCTTTCGTTTGGAGCTATCGCCTATGGCGCTGCCCTGCAGTCATATGGCTGGAGAGCTATCTTTTGGGTCCAAGCCCCAGTGTCAGTGCTGGCTGGGGCGCTCACGCATTTCGGCGTGCCGAGGCGGACGGAGTCTAATAAGACAGGATCGGATCTTAGTACTGCAGAGAAGCTTGCTCGTATAGATTATATCGGAGCGTCACTTTTGGTGCGTATATGGCGAGGTTGTGGAATAAGGATGATGCTGTTGAAACTAACCTCACTTTACAGGCTACAGCCATATCTCTCCTGCTTTACGCACTGTCCGGCCAAGTTCAAGTCTGGTTCCTCTTTGGATCTAGTATCTCGTTGGCTGTATTCATGATCTGGGAATATCGATATGCTTATGACCCGATCATCCCGCTCTCTGTTCTCTCCTCACGAAGTGTATTGTATACTTGTCTCGCACAACTTGTCTTTGTATCCGCAAGGTGGACTCTGCTATACTATGGCCCGATCTTTATGTTGGCTGTGAAGGGCCTATCTCCGTCGGTGGCCGGCTCGATTTTGATCCCGACCAATATTGGATATGGCGGTGGCGGTCTTATCGTTGGATGGCTTCATATTCGCCGCGGCGGAAGCTTTTGGCTACCTAGCATAGCATCGATTACTATGTTCGTCGTAACTCTACTGCTTGTTGCTTTAACAGGCTCGGTTTCCTCTCCAGAGTGGCTGTTTGTTGTCTTTGTGTTCCTGAACGGCTTGGCAACCGGTGGTGGAATGAACTATACACTGGCTCATATGCTGTATCTCACAACCCCTGATGTGCATTTTGTCACGACAAGTTTGCTAGGAATGTTTCGTGGGTTCGGCGGTAGTTTTGGCACAGCCATCGGAGGCGGTTATTTCATGCATCTTGTCAAGGGAGTCCTCACGACTGAGTTCGAGAAGCTTGACGGTGGAGCCGTGAATGAGACCCGCAGGGAGCTCATTATTAAGCTAGCAGGCCGTCCAGGATTTGTCTTTGACGGGGCTTTGTCGTTGGATGAACAGACAATTGCACGAAAGGGCTACGCGACGGCGCTTCAGCATACCTGGAGAATGGCTGCGCTAGTGGGATTGGTTGCTATTGGTCTACAGGCGGCATGTGGGTGGCAAGCACCAAAAATGGCTAAGGATTGCGATTTGCAAGATGACTATGATGAATCAAGGGCGGCTTTGATCAGAGCCGAGGGAGTTCATGAAGATTAGGGGCCATTAGCAATAGAGTTAGCTAATGCACTTCATATTACAGAACAGCTATATAGGTCCATACCACGTGGAGACAAGCATTCACTTCCAGTAACCGCAAATTATGATAATCGACAAACTTTCTTTTGCACGCTACCTGAACCATTACTTCCGTGATAATATCAAACAACTGAGTTATAGGTCGCGGCCGATGTCGCCTTAAGAGCGTAAGAAAGAGGAGGAGGGGTGAGGGGTGTGCGGACATGGTCGTCATATACGCATATGTACATGTAGATGTCGGAATGTATCTTGATAGGACAGTATTATGGACGTTTTTGTACGTGTGATCTTAGGTTTTGTTGCTCTTGACTTCGAACATGTTAGGCAGGGTGTGAACGGAGATTGCAAGTTTCTCCCTGAAGGTGTCAGTACATTGTTGTTATGAGGTCAGACTTTGGTGGGTCCGGATCTTGGTAGAACCGGTCACGTAAGGGTGGTTCAGTGGTATTTGCAAGTCACCTAGTACGTTTGAAGAAGGGGGTAGAGGAAAGAAAGGTGGATGAAGACAATATGCAGTAGGCAAAAAGGGAAATAAGAGGTGTGTGTGTGTGTGTATTTCTAACGTCTACCTACCTACATTGCTACGCAATTAAACGACACCAGGTTGGTTACTGGACAGANNAGAATAGAGACTCAGTTATCTAATCCATAACCCAGAGCAATGAAGGCCACAGTAAAGTGATATTCAAAATTCTGTTGAGTTCGCATCTATGGTTTAAACGTAAAGAAAACAAAACATAAGAAACCAAATCAAAAGAAACCCCAAAGACACCTCGTACCTCCGCTTGTGTCTGTCCT
>LXKZ01000077.1:0-25789 GCA_001856765.1 Endoconidiophora polonica | reverse complement strand
TCTATGCCTACATGTGCTGGTACCCATCAGGAACCCCAACCTCCAAACGCTAAATAGCTCCTCCCTCAAATAAAAGACCACTGTCAAATAAGCATGGTAGGCAAAGAATTCCTATGGCCATTATACGTTGTTGGCCTAAAAAGGAAGTAATGAACTATACTACTAGTACTAGTGCAACAAAAGTAGACAGGGGCAAGTTTTTTTTGTATTGGGGTGAACCGGGATCGAACCAGTGACCTTTAGATATTTTGAAGAATTGGAATTGAAGTTTGTGACTTCAGTCTAACTCCAAACTGCGCCACCGCCACATTTGAATATGAGGCGTTATGTAGGTGGGCGGTATATAAAAAAAAACCAACACGAGAACAGCGTCGTATAATCTCCGTGATTCCAGTGGATGTTAAATATATAGAAATACAATTACTATTACAACTCGAAAACAAACAGCCGTCTGATTGTGTAGCAATGTACGTTGACATTCTGTATCTAGATCTGCAACTCACTCACATTAAGGCATGCCATCTTTGATCTAAATCATGAAACTCGCACCGATCCTTATTGCGTTATTCTCTAGACAAGCCATCTGTCAAAAGCTCCCGTTCGTCATTAATACATGGGGTGGCCCATTTACTGCTACGACAAACGCCGCATTTGCTGCCCTACAGGCCTCTGCATCTGCTCTAGACGCCGCAGAGGCCGGTGCCGCAGCATGTGAAGCTAACCGATGCGATGGGACGGTTGGTTTCGGTGGATCTCCAGATGAGCAATGCGAGACTACTCTCGATGCCCTAATCATGGACGGAACTACCATGAATGCCGGTGCTGTAGCTGGCCTGCGCCGCGTCAAGAACGCGGTAGGAGTTGCGCGAAAGGTGCTTAGCCACACCGAACATACACTTATCGTTGGCGATCTTGCAACGGAATTCGCCATCCAGAATGGCTTCCAGGCAGAGGATCTTTCGACTCCAGCATCCCAAGCCGCCTGCGACGTCTGGAAGCACCAGGACTGCCAGCCAAACTTCCGCGTCAGTGTGATACCAGACGCAAACTCACAATGCGGGCCATATCAAGCCCTATCCTTCCCTTCTTCCTCCGCCATAGGCCGATCTGTCGTCGGCGGTGAAACCAGCAGCCACCAAGCTCATGATACGGTCTCTGTCATCGTTATTGCCAAGGATGGCCAAATGGCTGCGGCTACGTCCACTAACGGTGCCGCCCACAAAATTCCTGGTCGTGTTGGTGACGGGCCGATTGTAGGTAGTGGTTCATACGTGGATAGTGCCTTTGGTGGATGTGGTGCTACAGGTGATGGCGACCTTATGATGCGTTTCCTACCTTGTTATCAGGCTGTAGAGAATCTACGCAATGGTATGTCGCCCAAGTTGGCTGCAGAGGATGCTGTAAGACGTATGGTCAAGAAGTTTCCCAACATACAGGCAGGCCTTGTTGTTGTTGCGAAGGATGGCACATTTGGTGCAGCTGCATCCAATTGGGTCTTTACGTATTCGTGGAAGGCAGACAACATGTCAGATGCAGAGATAGTCATTGTACCTCCAATCGGAAGTCATGTTGAACTTTAGGACAGGGTACTGTTGCGAGAGCATCTATTGTGCAGTTTCCAGTATTCAAAGTTATGTGTATTTACTTGATTTTATAGATGCTTGTATCTTAAGCCAACTCTGTCAGGCCCACTTCCCAAGAACACTCATCAATACCATGCCTAACATCAGACCACCCATTCCAAAGCATGTCTTTGACATACTAGCGTTGGCAAGCTCGCCATGCACCCAATCCGTTGCCCACATCTCGACTAGACCAACCCACATAAGGATGCCTGCTGAAAATGCGTCCAGAGTGCCAATGACTACGATAGTAGACTTGTCGTTGCCGTTAAATTGGTTAAGTACACCAATGCCAATAGCCATTCCGATAGGTGTGACTAACGCAAAAGCTGTGGCCATAACCATCTTCCTACAGCATGATGTGTTGGGTATTATACTAGGTTCATGGGAGAGGATTGAGTCATTGGTGGGGTTTGGCGACTTGGTGTTATGTTGCTCGCCTATACCGTGATGGTGACCTAGACTGGCCAAAGCTGAAACTTTACCAGTTCCCAAAGCTGCTATTCGGCTTCCGAGCGCAATACCTTCAAACATCTGATGGAAGATGATGACAATAAAAAGCTGTATAAAAGCACTGTCTCCAGTTACTACCAGCGTCACTCCAATAACTGAATGTTGGTGTTAGTAAAGCTTCTAAACTGGTATCCTAGAAATCACATACTCATTGAATGAAAGATGATTCCGGCTTCCATCACGGTAAGATTAACCATCTCGTCAGCCCGTACTTGGGCTACTCTGTCACCTCCCAGACTCTGGATGGACTTGGATTGTTTCCAGGCGATGTATCGGTGGCCAAAATATTCGACGAGGAACGATACAAAGAGACCAGCCATCATGATTGCGGTCGCCGTGGCTTCATATTTGAGTGTTCCCAGACACTCATTTTCGAACATGAGCGTGGCATGGGTTAGCAACTATGCACAGAAAACAAAAATATGAGCATTTTGCTGTGTCATCAAAGTTTACTTATGTATGTATAGACTTACGTGAACCAGTGCTGTTGAAATAATTACACCTGTTCCAAATTGTTTTAGAATCAAGAACACAGAGTTTAGCCGATTCGGGAGAATTGATGAAAAAATGATGGGGCCAAATACACCTGTGTTGAAGTTAGCTTTTGCTTGTGTCATACTTGTGTAGGGGTGGCGTACCAATGGCGCTTGTGGCGAGAATAACAAATAGTAATCCGATGCGTAGATTGATGTTGTAGTCACGATCAACTTTAGCACAGGATCCAGAGCTTGATTCGCTAGCCCCCCTAGTAACGCAATGTCTGTCGGTCATTACTATTAGTATATGGCATAGTGTGAGTCAAGAGCAGAAGAAAGGCCTACTCGACGCCAGCATGGAAATGGCAGTCTATTTGTGTAGACTCGGTAGTAGTAGCAGCAGTACTAGTGGCGGATACTTGTTCTTCTGTGCTTTCAACACTCAGTGCAACGTCATTGCCGTTCCCATCCAAACAATATCTACACGGTGTTAGAAACGTTCATATTTTTCATGGTTAACGTTTCATCGCGAGGCAAAAGACTTACAACCCTGAGCCATGTGAGTGACAGCCGGTGTACATTGCAGGAATATCGGTAGTTTGCGTGACTGTGATACCAACAATATATCCAGTGGAACCAGCTACACAATATCTGATGTTGTTCATCGTTAGCAACCGTGTCTCACGTTCTCTAGTATGTTCTCCTCCGAAACTTACAATTCGGTTCCATGGATGTGGCAGTCTGTCACGGCTGTCACTGAAGATGCGGCAGTTGAAGTTGCAGTGATTGAAGTTGTTGGTTTCGCCTCGGATCCAGATGCTGTGACCTGTGCCTCTCTGCCATCGAACATGCAGAAAGTTTGGGTTGCATGTTGATGGCAGTCTGTATATGATGAAGGAATGTTAGCCGTCGCGGTTACAGTGGCAACCAGGTATACCTCTGTAGTCTCCGCGGAACAAAACCTGTACTCTCTGTCAGTAATTGTTAAAAGTCATTTTAGCCTAGCGTGTGTATCTCACTGTGTGTATGATTTGACATAACAATTGGATATCGCTGTGATTGAAGTTGCTTCCTGGCGACGGACTGGCGTTGGTCCAGTAGAAGCAACAACCAGTTGCACCAATAGCAAGATATGTCTCCAGGCCATTTTTAGATTATATGCCTTTTCGTTGCGCGATAAGCATAAGTTAAATATACACACACACACACACACTCGAAGGCAACAAACAGATGGTAGCAACAGGATATGCGCCTTATTTAGTATTTCGTAGATATTCAGTGAAATCCCAAGCGAAACAAACTAGGGCGAACTCAGCTATATATTGACCAAGTCTCGTAAGCCTCCAGTGTTTTCAACTTCATAAAAAAACCTCGTCAATCAGTTTCTTCGGAGTTCACGAAGACATCAAGGTGTTTCTTCTACTCCAGTTTCTCGTAGCGGCCGTCATAAGAGCCAAGACACAGAAGCTTTGGCGGCCATGGTGCTGTCTAGACGGGTCTTGGCGTAGATGAGGTCAGGATGAATATTATCAGTGCGGCGCATCTACGGGTTGTCGGTGCGCAGATCGATCCACACAGCATCGCAGAAACTTACTTTGACAAAGTCTCTAGTTTAGTATAGACCGGTTGTTTTGAGAGTGGAAGACTGCCGCCATGGTGATAACTCATTGGAACAGGGGCGTACCTAGTGGACGATTCTACTTCACCAGACACCGCCCATGGTAGTTGCTCCGTCTACATACAAACACACACACAGGATATCTCTTGCTCGGCTCCGGTATAAGGTTATGCTGTTTGGATGCCGTAAGAACCCTGATGTCTCTTTCGTTTTTATCTTATCGTGGTCGGTGCTTGGCCTTCCGAAAGTAAGAACCCTGATGGCAACAAAACAATCCAACCAACCTACTCAATTAAACGCCTGCATATTTTGTGTTCTTAGCGTTAATGGTGGTGGTTTATATATATTCTGCCCTTGTGCTGTTCTTAGCATTGCCACATGTTTTATGATTCGTGCATCATCTTATGACAAGTTAACACTGTATGTACTCTTAATATTTGCTATGAAAGTCGCCTAACATTATCATACTAACTACTAATGAAGATTGAAGTTATGTTATGGCACATCGAATAATTGGGACTCTCTTCTAGATTATTAATCTTGTCACGGTTGCGAGCAGGAATAATGTGTATACTTGTGTAGGAATATCTGTGCTTCTAGAACTATATTATTGATATATAATGAGCATTATTACCAAAAGCACAATCGCAATAATTTCCAAACATTTTCCCTGTTTATCAACCGTTGACTTTGATAAGCTTCCTATAGGCTGATCATCGCCAGAATAATTCCCATCAGAGGCACCGAGATCATGCCTGCGCCGGAACTGGGCGTTAGAGTTCCAGTAGCAGATGCTATAGATCCAGATGTAGTACCCGCAGTAGTTGTTCCAGTTGCATTTGCTGTACTCTGGCAGTGCCAGTGATCACCATGTGACTCGCAGCCGACAGATTCCGTAGGGCTTGGAACCAGCGTTCCAGAGCCCTCACTGTTGGTGTTATCTTCGTCCTCGTCGTCAGAGTGGGTGTGGGTGGACTCTGCACTGCTAGAGGTAGATGTAGTTATGTTCTGGAGCGTCAAGGGCGTAGAAGACGCAGCCGAAACATCAGTTGTGCGAGCACCTTCACAGTGCCAATGGTCACCGTGAGCAACACATCCGATAGACTCAGTGGGAGAGGCCGACTGTGCCAGAGCAACATTGACGACACTGGGAAGGATAG
Organism: Endoconidiophora polonica; assembly: GCA_001856765.1. Classification (NCBI taxonomy): domain Eukaryota; kingdom Fungi; phylum Ascomycota; class Sordariomycetes; order Microascales; family Ceratocystidaceae; genus Endoconidiophora; species Endoconidiophora polonica. The sequence continues at coordinate 20,400 of LXKZ01000077.1, read as the reverse complement.
TGGCAAAGAAGACAGGCTTCATTTTGAGACGTAAATGTATAGTAGTCGTTTTATCAGAGAAATTGCCAATAGACTTTGTTGGTGAGCAGCCAAGTGAGAGAGATGATATGCAGCATAACATCATTCTCGATGGCAATGAGCTTGAATTTATAGAACAGACCCATTCCACCAACTTCAATTACACTTCTTCTTGATTCGGTCGGGTGATTACACTTGTTGGTCATAGCAACGTCCCATCATCGTCAACTAGAGTGATAGGTTAGTTAGCCGGCGTTTTAACGCGAACCTTGATGGTTCCTCACTTGGCCAATTGGGAGCTTGGCATAACGCTACGCCTTGGCGATACCATAGCTTCAGGTTATATCCGTATCTACCTATGCATCATGTATTTCTGCAACTTTCATATGTAAATATATATATGCATATATGGGGTTGCATTTCTATAGATTATAAGTAGTATGTAGTGTCTCTTTGAACTAGTGACTCATGTCGCTCACACTATAATTCTTACTTAAGACGCCAATTGGGCCTCAATACAACAGAAATATACAATAATTCAGGTATACTATCATTAGTCCCTATGATTCATAATTACATCTATCTTATCTTGACAACCACGACTCTTATACGTGTGACTAACTAAATTACAAGGCTTGAAAATAAACCATATATACCGATATCTTAAATTCTGCAAGAGACGAAAGTATAGACTAAGTAGGCTATATACGTAGTTGGTGGCATATGGATGTCATAGAGTTATAAGGCTGCCAACCTAAAGAATGCGGGACTATATATACATTGTAGAAAGTATGTGTCATCTATAACTTGATCATCTTATCAGGATTGGCGTTTGTTGTTTGCTTGTCAGCTTGCCGGTGGCTGTATATTGTATGATATATCCATGCACTACTTATATAGCCTCTGTGCCTGCAAGTAGAACTATCCGTGTGTTGATGTTTCTTAATATCAGCATTCCTCTTCCGCTTGCAAGTATATACGCTGCGTTTGATAAGCTATGGATGAGATGATGCCATTACCAATGTGCCACGATTGGTAAGTTACATTATCTCCCAATGCCTTCGATAACGATAATAATATGATTAACAGTGCACTGCTTCGTCGATATCTTCTTGTCGCCTGTCCGGGCTCTTATCTTCTCACAGTTAGAGAAAACCTTTTCAAGCGTCGCCGATGTTCGTGCCAGAAAGAACTGTCGGAAGGAGGAGTGCAATGCTATGCTCCAAATTTCCAGGCTGCCATATCACCACCTCAAGAGATACACCTCATATCAAACCCAGAAGATCTAGAAACGTCTCAGGCTACCGAGAAGAAACCTACGTGTGAAGAAAGCTGTTAAGTACGCGAGAAAATTCTGTGATGTCACGTCTAAGCAAGAGATCTCACAAGGCTCTCGGGGGCTTGAGGATATCTTGAAATCAGATTCAAGACGAGAGCAAGGCCAGCGCCATGAACGTAAGTACTACGACTCAAACATGAGATCCTTCGAAAGATGCTGACGAAACATGAATAGGAGGCAGTATGGATGTGAAGCAGGACCCGATAGTATAAACAATAATTTCTGGGATATCGCATGATCGACAATCTCACAACAAACCTTTGTTTTCTTGTGTTATCAGCAGAGTCAGAAACTCTATATAGACAGCAAAGAAACCCCTCGAAGAAGCATTGGGAAGGATAACAAGTCTCTGCACTAGAAAATAAAGAGACGTTGCCAAGCTTGAAAGGAATATACAAACATGCTTATATCAAGCAAATGTGTCCTATCGATCAGGGTGTAGCAAAAGCGCTCATGTAGTTAGGCAATATGGAAGTTTTCTTTAGATTCTAAGCCTCAAAACAATGATCGCCTGTTAAGCGGACGAAGGCCCCATGTCTTGGAGACCAACCACATAGCCTCGAGCCCTGAAAAAGTCTCGCCATATCTCCCGGCGGGTTTTTTTTCCTTTTTTTCTATCTTTGCGCATTTCTGTTTCTTTTTCAGATACGGAGAACAAGAGCAACAAGGTAGCATCTGATTGGATAGGCACTGTATGGTGATAATCCTGGCGCCCTGATGAGTGTTCAGGGGTAGAAACATAGGGTGACTTTTTGATCAGCCAGCCTGCTTCTTTTAGGCTTCTTTCTATTCTATAGATAGATGAGTGGATGGGGTCTGCCTGTTTGATCGTTCTCGGATTTGATACGCTGGCACCGCCAGCAGAACTACAGGTTCCGCAGTTTCTAAGAGAGGCTGAAGGTGCAAGCAACACCTTTCTTGGTTATAGGGCGCGAACAGACAAGCTCGACCATCAGTAAGCAAGTTATGGCTACATACAGTTATAGACACAGTCGCAATGGTACGCATTCTCAGCAAGCGCAGCAGCATCTGTACCATTATTGTTTACAGCAGTCCGATCGTATGTTAGCTTGCCGCCACTTATTAATGAATGCCGTCCAACCTTCTTTTACATTTACCCTTGGCTAGGATTGAAAAAAGCCTCCCTCCGCTATAGCATAACAACAACCTGCATAAGTAAAGTAAGTCAGCTGTGTATTCAACGCTAAACTCTGATCGACACAGGCGTCCAGGGCTTTGGTCAAGGTCAGGGGGTTGTACTTAGGGAGGGTATCATTAGCCGGTATATATGCAACCTACATATATCACGGTCATCGCTGCCCCTCCTTCTGCCTGTACGAATCTACATTCCGCCGGAACGACAACTGGCTAATGATCAATGCGGCCGATACAGTTTAATGAATATCCTAGCTCTCATAGTGTGACGTCCGCATAGTAGAAACCAAAAAGGTATACCTTGCATCATAATCGAAGTTTCTCGATTCGTGTTTGTTCAGGCAAAAGTTTATTGCTGCTATCACTGATACATGCATTCTGCATTTTGCCCTCTGCAGTCTGGCCGCAGGAGATCCTGATGCCAATTATCTAGCTGTTGATACTCTGTTTTTTTGAGAAGGACATTCCAGGCCAAAGCCAAGCCACAAGGCTAGCTCTGCTGCCCCCCCCCCAGACAATTAATATCTGATACACTCTCACAACCGCTATCCATGTTTTCTGATTTTAAAGTTCTGCGCCACAGCTTGAACGTAAGCTGTCTGTCGCTTGTACCGCCTATTATTATTACATATAGAGAGAAACAATGCTCATAATAGCGCCCTAGATCTCTATTGGTATTCGCCTCCCAACCACAACATGCCGCTTTGGTTAGTTGTCTCGCTATCAATACGAGTAACACTCGCACGAAGTCCGAACAAAGAATTGGAAGGTCGATAACCAGATACACACCCCTCTCCCTCTCTTTTTAACGCATTTGTTTCAGTTCCTTTTATCTACGCCGTCTGCACTTGACTTGTTCACTTGCAGTTTCTTTTTTTTCTCTTTTGTTCTAGACATAAGCACCATATCTAGCCTTCATTCTTTAACCCAGTACATACAATTTACATCTTCAGATTGTCATTTTCTTGCATATACCATACCACTTGCCCATCATGATGCGCCCATTCATCAACAGGTCAGTTCTCATTTATTCGCCCAAGCTAGCCAAGGCACAGCTAAAGCTCCCATTCATATTAACGCTATAATACACTATCAGATCCAGATCAACCACCACATGGAACAACCGCTATCCTGAGACCCAAGAACCCACATGGAAGCCCACTGAACAACCGTCGTCAGTTCGCTACGATCTCGACGACGATTATCATCACAGCAACAATTACACATACCAGCATGGCAACACCGATCCCTTTGCCTCGCACTATGACCATGAGGACGAGGGCCACGATCTCAAGGCCGGCCTCACTCGTCCCCGCCGCGGCTCCAAGCTCACGGCCATGAAAGACAGCACCGTCAACACTGCCAAGAACCTCATCTCCAACCTGCCCGGCATCAGCCGCTCCCGCGATTCGTCCAAAAAGGGCCGTTATGCAGACATGGACGTGGCCCTGCCATCAACAAACCGTGAAATTGAGGACCAGTTCCCCACCTCGCAGCCCTTTCCTGCTTATATGAGCAATTACCAACACCAACCTGGCACTTCGTCTTCGTCATCGCCAAACGGGAGCAGATTCCTCGACGTCTCGGGAAGCATCAATGCCGACACCGTGTCACCTACTGCCAGCATCGGCAAAAGGGACATCAAGTCACGCCTAGGCTCGGCTTCGCCAACTAAATGGATCAAAGCCCGCAGAAACCGTGCCAACTCAGCACCGGTTCTGCACCACAAAATCCCAGAATCTTCGGCCGTTGACTTTTCCCAGGATCTAAACTCGACGCCCATCCCTGTACAAAGCTGTCTGCAGAAACCGGAGCCGCAACAATCCTACAACTACCCGAGAGAGAGTTACGACACATATCACGACCTGACAGAGGGTGAAACGGAACACAGAAGTTTGATCTAGAGCGTAGCTTAGCAGATGACACAGTAATGTGGATATCATATTGATCCTGGGCCCAACAGGAATCTAGGTTTATTTGTGTATTATTTTCTTTGATATTTCATGTTTCCTTTGTCCTATTTCTTTTGGCCGAGTGCCTACATACAGACCAGCAAGTTGATGATATATTAGACCGGATTTTCTTCAAAGAGCTCTAGACGACTTAAAATAGCAAAGTTGTGACTTTGGGGACTTTTATCAGAGTCCCAACAATAAATGAACACACAAGTATCCCACAATCTATCATGCGATGTCTACCAATTGGGCATAAAAGCCGAATCGGTAAATGTTAGTTGCTTTACTAATAATGAAGCGGAATCATTCTCACTATTAACCCAGTGCTACCTGGTAACCCTAATAGGGCCTAAATGAGCTTACAACGTCACTTTCCCCACAAAGCAAATGCAAAGGTTGATAAAGTATTCATTCACTACGTAATAAGTTGAGCGAAGTGATACTAGCGAGGCAGAGTAATATATCAACTTGAAGAGACAATATCAGATGCTATTGTAGCTCTTTAGCTCTCTTATTGCCGTGTGTTGATTGGCGATGAACCCTATCACGAGGATCAGATTATATATACCCAATTATTCTCGCCAAGGCTTGCACCACCTGGCTCAAAGGTAAACAAACCACCAGGCCTCACTAGAATATTCTAGCATAGGAGTCATAACTATATAATGGGAAAAATACTCTAGGCATTAGATAAAAGCTTCATATATCGGAATATTGGAACATCACAGTTACTAGTTAATTTATGTACCTAACTTCAATACAATATTATTTAAATTGATTTGTCTGAATAAGTGACCTTGCTATCCACTACTTTGACATTGTGACAAGCTAGTTGTAAGATTTATAAAAAAAAAAAAACCTGCCAAGACGTATACCGCCTTCATGCACGGTCATTCTCGAAGAAGGCTCAAATTCTACAAACTCATCCTATCATCTCTAAATAGCCAATGATTTTTTCCTCGTCTCAGCTGCATGTCACAAACAGCTTAGGCGACATCTGCCAAGATATCATGCTAGTGCTAGTAGTACTTATACAGACTGCTTGATTAGTCCGACTATAGGTTTCTTTTTCAAGGTCTTAGAAAAGATGTTAGTCTATAACAACTTCTCATCCCTCCTCGTCCGTGTGAATTACTTGTACATAGTAAGATTTTTTGCTTTATTTATCGGGTATTGAAATACTTCACCTAGTCCTAGTATAGCTCCCGCGTACCTAGTAACATATCAACTTTAGCCGTACTTAAACGATCCCTGTTCAAATCCTGCACACAACTACATGATATACAGTCACTGACCGGTGTCCAGTTTTCTTCGGGCACCATATAATTGTAGCAACGAGTTGAAAAATATTACAAGAATCAATTTCCTAGATATGAGATACTATACAAGACTTCAATTATGGAACATAAAACAAGACATCAATAACTAGACATAAAATTCATTGACAGAGAATACCAAGAACGCATCTCCAACGCCGTCATCGAACGAACAGAAACTAGTGTCGACTGACACTGACAACATCGTTGCAGCTAAAGGCTAAGTTATGGTATCTGTATCTTGGTTCATAAGCGCCCCCAGTTGAAGGAGCAGGCTTTGATGTGAGGTACTTGGCACAACGACTAAACCATAGTGCTAGAGGCTAGGGATCGCGTGTGGAGTTATGTTCCGAAGGTATGGATCGGCGGCTTAGTAAGAAGCTACCTGCCATCTAGTCCCAAGGAACCAAGTATGAGAGTAAGAGGGCTATAAAAGGGACGAGACCCTATCTAGGCCCTATGGTATAGAATACCCCCAAGCCTTAACACCAACTCCTTTTACTCTTGTCGAACGATACGATAAAACTGTCGCAGTGTATTTGAGAGTAGTATTTTCAGGTCATGGCGAACACGATCCCGTGCTTCTTCATGATATAGCCTAGGCCACGAGGTCCAAATGCCCGCGGGTCTGGATCAGCCCACAGGTGCTCCAGGACCATGAGCGCCTGCTTCATGGAGCAACTCTTGAATTTAGCCGCCATGATACCGTATCTGAACGTTCCGCGTAGCCAATCTTGTTCTGTGCAAGACGCAAGCACTAAACATGGAAAAAGCATCATCATGCCGACATTCGATGACAGTGCAACCGACAACAGCAGTGGGAAAGCAATATCGACTCGTTGTTGTACGCTTTTCAATAGGTCATCATGCGCCTTGAGATCCGAGTAATATAAACTATGCAGCAGAATGACTAGCGTGTGCTGGTATACAGTGGACGCATTTTTCCAGTCCATGCGCATATCACCGTCATCATCAGGGTCCTTCCAATTATCAACCTGGTTGAGCAGATCGCGGTACCGAGTAAAGATGTGGATATCAGCCTCGCCTTTTTCTTCTTCGGCGAAACGCTTCTCACCCAGAGTGATAATATGTGGAATTATAGACCACAACGAATGCCCGACACCTAGGAAGCAGCGGCATGTACTAAAATTCTTCAAGAATGATAAGTCATACATGAATTTATCCAAAGGCAACGCGGACTTTTTATCGCATAGAAGAGACGACAACGCAGCCATGACACCGCTGTAACAGTAGCATTCGCACAAGAAACCATACATGGTGCCAAGGTCGCTGTGAATATTCTTTGGTGGCGATTTCATGAGGGTCTTGAGAACGGTTCGGCATGCATTCAGATGCATGAGGATACCGCCGTACGTACTACCGGCTAGAGTCTAATATGTAAGAAACAGGTTGAGAGTTAGTATCAGTAATCATACACTAAAAGAGAGGCGACGTCACATTGTCGGAGTAAGGTGAGTGATTGGGCTGACGGGTCCATCAAGTTAGGACCGATCAGGCGGGGTCAGCTTGCTGTCAAGTTGAAGTTACACTTGGAAATTTGCAGGGGATAGTGGCACGGAATGATGAGGGAGGCATCAATAGCCCCAGCATTACAGCAAGGAAGGGAGGACGTGGACAACAAAACGAGGATAATTGATGCGGTAGTGTCAAACATTACGTACAAAACACTACATATACGCAATAATATCTAGGAACATATGCAAAGCAACCACCCCTCAAGTTGTACAACAAGCAGCAGGCGAGGAGTTACAAGAAACCAGCTTAACAGTGATGAAAAAAACTTACCTCGAACAGAGACAGCAGGAGCATTATAGTTACAAGAAAGATACGTTCCTTCTCTCCCGAATAAACGCCAGCCTGTAACGCTGGCTGGAGACGTGTTAATACTTGGTGGTAGTGGTGTCTAGAAACGCTTCCTAGTACAGGGTCTACCGAATCTTCAAAGCAAAAATAGGCACCGCCCGTTGCAAGTATAGCATGCATTAAGATATCATCCTGTGTAGCCAGTGGGAGCACATACCGACGGAACGGGTTAATTCTATCATCGCAAGTCACTAACTGATCAGCTACAGTATCAAGATAATGCTTGAACAAGAGATGAGATCGAGGATCCAGCCGTGAGGTATCGGTAATGTGTAGAACACGTGGGACAGTAGGGCCACTTATATTCTTGAGATGAATGCGATCCAATGGCTGGTAACCACTTCCGCCATGAGTCGTGTTAAGACTCTGATTCTGGTGTGGTATCATTTCGTAAGCAGGAACGTCTCGGTTGGGTACCTTTTGGGTCTTGAGACGCATTCTTCGGAATTTGAGACTTTGATTACGTTCTATTGACTCATCGGGGTCGGCAATGTAATCAAATACTTCACCTGATCCCATGATGTCTGGTATCACAGTACCGTAATCAACATGGTATGTGTCGCGAGCCGTAGATGCACTGCCCCTCTTTGTCATATGACGAAGCATCATACGGCTAAACTCCTGCTTAGTCATGGGTCGTGCATCGTGATCAATGCGGCGACCAACTGACTCTGCTGGTATAACATCGGCATCAAACAAGGCGTCTATATAGCCCGACAACTGGATCGGCGTGGGTGGTCTAGCTCCGGGGGGTGGTGGGTTGGTAGATGTCAAGGGTATATCATCTGTTGCGTATGTAATAGCAGTATCACAATTTGAATCGTGATACGAGGCTACGGGCACATCGGCGCTCACAGTAGAGAAAGACAGGGTATCGTGAACTAGCCCCGGTGGGATTGTATCGAATTGCGAGGCACCGATATCACCGAATGTAGATTTGGCGATAGGGTATGATCTCTCCATATTACTCGCGGCAGCAGCAGTTGCAGCTGTGGCTAAAGATTTGAGATCGTGACGTTCATGCGGCGGATTCCCTACCGGGCCTACTGTGAGGTCGTCCTTGCAGATTTCCGGACCGCTAGGAATAGACGGCCCGTTGATCAGCTGTACAGAGGAGGTAGTGAGTGGTATTTGGTTGTCCGTTGAAGGTTGTGTCGGCAACAATCCATTAACAGGGACATATCCAGGATGTGATTGTGTCATAGCATTCACTTGATTGACGACAGGCATGTTCATGCTGAGTGTGGGATCAATAGTCGGCATACCAACCAATAGCTGTGGAGCTTCCTGGGTAAATGTTACGTCAGAGGTGCCACCCGGTGGTACTGGCTGAGCAATCGGTGCGACTATGGCAGTAGTCTTTATTTCCGTATATTCACGACCGCCCATAATCGTAGTAGACACAGGACCTATTGTAGGTATACTGTATCCAGAGTGCACCTGGGCAGAGGGCATAACACCTGACGAGAACATTGGAGTACCAGAAGTTTCAAGCGTATCGGATGTACGTGTTGATACTCTCACGGGTATGATTCCGTCGACTGGAGGTGGCGTCCTAGGCGGTCTTGACGGCTGATTGACAGCTAGCTGAACAGGGGTTACATGAGAAACCCCGGTATCGGGCGAAGATGACGAGTGTCCTGGTGGTGTTGTATTGGTTGAACTAGAAGAAAAAGAGAACTGGATATCTTGACAATATCCTATAGATGTCGAAGCTGGCGTGTGGGTCATGAATGTTGACTGTACTTCAGTATTGCGCCGAGAAGGTTGTTCGGGTATGATACCTGGCGGATTTTCGACCCTTGTTGGTGGGCGCATTATGCCATTATCATTGCCAGACGCGGAAATCTCAGAGCCACCAGGATCAGCATGTTGGTCATCCCCGTGAGAATCAGCTCTGGGAGGCCAATGACAAACTCTCTTTCCACGATCACATCCACCGCAAGTAGGCTTGCGCTCATCGCATTTCTTGCGTCGTGAACGGCATGTCATGCATCCGGCGCGTGAGCGCGAAAAGTGAGATCTCGGCCGGCGCGGATAGGGAGCAGGCCTAGTTGTTGGCATGATCTCACTTTGAAAACCGCAGAAATCCTGAAGAAGGAGAAAAATGTTGAGTACTAAAGCAGCAACAAAGAGTGATAGAAGACTAATGATGCTGATGCTATTCAGATACTGGCTGAACGAGTTAAGGTGTTTCGAACTTAACTTCGACAGACAGGATAGAGATGAATGGAAATTCTTCAAGGGTACGTTATAGCGTGTGTACCCAGTGCTTTGAAGAAGTCAATGCAAAGCGAAGCCAGTGTCACTTAGTCGGATATCGACTCCATGTAACTGTAGTAGGATCTGAAAAAGTTGAAGAAGATCCGATCGGTTGTTTCGCCAAGCCAAACACAAGAAGTTAAGGTAGCAAAGGCCAGCAAGATCAAAAGGTAGCTTCTAATGGAGATGAGAGGGGTCGAGAAACAATGACAAACCGAGCGAGACAGTATATATATACAGACAAAAGGTACAACTACGCTGCATAAAAGCTGCAGATATCTACAACGACATAGACTACCCAGCGGCCAAGTCAATGAGCGTAGTGAGAATAGTATTGGCGAGTCACAAAAGCTCAAATATATTTATGGCGGACATAAGCGGAGGTCAGTGGCTGATGACGGGTCCAATGCTGAGTTGGAGTCAATCCAGCTGTTGCTACGAAGAAGGAACGGTATTGCCTGTTGGTTGATTAGCAGTGGTGAATGTCTGATATCACTGAATCAGTTGAGACAAGCTGTTGATAGGGCAGTACTGTCCAGGTGTGTGTGTGTGTGTGTGTGTTGGAGGGGGGGGGTAATGCGGATGCAGATGCACAACTGTATAGACGAGGGTGTGTGTTATGTATAATACATACAGATTGCATGTACTGAGTGAGATAGATGTCTGGGCCTTTCGTACTAGAACACAGGAATGTGAGTGTCTTCTAGAGCTGGAGGGCGAGCCTTCGCTTGGCCGTGTAGGCTGTAGCAGGACAAGGCCCGGCAGGTCGGGATTAGATGGGTGCGTTGGCGCAAGTAGACGTGCGTTGTGATTATTTGGTAGCATGTGTGGTACAGCGTAGCATAACGCAGCGTGGCGTCGAGTTGTGATGCAGTCCGTCGTAATATGTGTGTAGGTACGCTTGTATGTGCATAGGTGTAGGAGCATGTACGATTCGCAATGGGGTCGAGCGAATAATATGGTAGTGACAGCAGTTGCAAAAGAGACGGGATGCCTAGTATTGTTGTCGGACAAGCTTAAGCACAGTCCTAGCGGAATACTGCAAGTGAGCTTACTCTTGCTTCGTGGGTTGTCAGGGATGGAGGCGCTGAGATAGGAGATGATAATACTATGTAATGGTAACGATCGAACAGGCAATTTGACTTGGCACCTGGGCAGATGTTACCGGGGACAGGAGCAGAGTAATAGCTACAGTCGAAGGTATGACGATAGATGGGGCTAAGCTAGTTATAGAAGAGCGATCGGTTCTGAGGCGTGGGGAAGATGAGCAAGGTGCGTTATTAAAATCATGCTTTATTTCCGTTCATTTAAGAAAGTAAACAATGGCATCAGACAAGAGCAGGCATGAGGCGGACAAAAGAAGCGATAGTTTTTGAGATTGCAGCTACGTTGCGTCGGGGGGTTTAGTTCATTCTAGGACGTCGTTGGGGCTTAGTATCAAGTCGCTGTAAAGAATCGAACTGCAGGATCTTGCAGGCTTCGTTATTAATCAATTTAGGATTTTATTTTTACTTGAGGACAAGCAGGGTGGGAAGAAGCTACCATTAGTAACGTAGCCAAAAACTCTCAACTATAAAAAAGAAGTGGGCTCTGAATATGATGGCAGCGGATTCTGTGGGCTTCATGAGACCACAATAGCATATACGCCACAATCCGCTTAGGGTCGTCATTGGCTTTCGGAGCCTTTAGTGAGCTACAGCAGGAGCAAAAAGTAGCGCAGTTCTTGTCTAGGATCTCGTGGATGTTGCAGGTCTCGCCCATCTATGCCTCTATGGGTCAATATGCACCACGTTTGACGTTCCTAGTCTCGTCTCTACACGCCTGCTTGCCTTTCACCGGTCTACTAAAGCCTATCAAGATGAACCTTTTTTTTAAGTATCTTCGTCCTCGGTTGGCTAGGATTCAAACAAATGGTCGCCTCCCTTTCTAGGTAACCTCAGGTGACAGCTGAAGCTGAAGCTGTCAAGCTTACCCAGTATCTGAGAGCAAGCTCTGTTCCCTAGGATCAATGATCTAGAGATTGTGCTTCCAGGCTACTAAATAGATGCTCCTGTTGGGGTCATACCTGGTCTGGATAGGGTTAACTGAGTCGGCTAAGTTGCATTGTTATAGTATACAACTAATCTGTCAGGAGTAGAAAAATAGATAAAAAAATGTATAGTTTTGTTCACTTTCTCTGCGATCCAATATTGTAAAAAAACTATGAAGGAAATAGCAGGCTGAGACACATACGCTACCATTGCTCTGCATTTATGATATGTGATAGCAAAACGGTTAACAAAATGTATATATGTCGAGGGTACATGGTACATAGAATCATACTCCAATCACCAGTCAGCCAACCATGTGCATCTGTAGCATGCGCTTGCGCATTACGCTTATAAATACACCAGATATATCTACAGGCCGCCTCATAGACTCGCCTTGGCGCCGGTTGCCGGCAATGGCTTGACCTCAACCAAGAGTTTTCCTATTGGACGAGTTAGTAATTAGCATTGATTCAGAAACACGTTTAGATCTGGCAAGTGAATGGAGTCAAGACAACTATGGGATAATTACCTGTGTTGACACCTGCAAAGAGGTCGACGAGACCTTGCTCAGCCTTGACTAGGCCACCTTTGATAATCGTTTCTTGTCTCTTGATTTTACCAGCATCCAGCCAGTTTGCCAACTGCTGCTTGGCCATAGGGTACTCTTTAGCAAAGTCCATGACAATAAAACCTTGCATCTTGATACGCATGGAAATTATTTTGTCCATGTTCGACGGACCACGTTTATCGACGCTGTTGTATTGCGAAATCGCGCCACACATAACAAAGCGAGCAAAGGGCTTGGCTTTGCGCAATGCCATGTCGAGAATCTCACCACCAACTATTATATAACGTTAGTTATACACGTACAGTAGCACACAGCTAGATATCAGAGCTTACCATTATCAAAATAGACGTCGATGAGATCCTTGGTAGCTTCACTGAACTTTTTCTTGAAGTCAGGAGCTTTGTAATTCAGGCCGACATCAAATCCCAGAACATCCGTCAGATACTTAACCTTGTCGTCCGACCCTGCGATACCAACAACTTTAGCTCCTTTGAGCTTTGCAATTTGGCCTGCAACAGAGCCGGTAGCGCCTGCAGCGCCGCTGACAACAACTAGTTCGCCGGCCTTGGGCTCACCAATCTTGGTCATGCCAAAATATGCGGTTAGGCCCGTCATACCCACACCACTGAGTAGATCAGTAATATGAGAAGTTTTCGGCACGGTAGAAACAGGGTCGAATTTGCCTTCGGGCAGAATGGCGTACTCGACCCAGCCGGCAAACACCGATGTTACAATATCGCCTACTGCGGCATGTGCAGACTTTGATGCTAGTACGCGTACGACCGAATATGAGCGCATCACGGCACCGATCTGAACAGGAGGCAGATATGAGCGCGCCTCTATCATATACATGTGTCAGTATATGTAAAACCTTCGTCCACTAACTCATCCAATAGGATACATCGCTTACCGCTCAGCCAGCCGCGCATGGCGGGATCGATGCTCACATAGAGAGTCTCGACGAGGATTTGTTTGTCCTCCAGCTGCTCCGCCGTCGGAATTGGGGTTCTCTTCTGAGCAAACGTTTTGCCAGGCACTATGTTCTCCGTGGGGCGCTCAGCCAAGACAATCGAGAGGTTTGACATGATGTTTGTAGTATAGATGAATAGATCAGATGCGTAGATAGCGATGATAGAGATGATTTTGGTGATAGCGCCAAATGTGGTGGTAAGAATCAAATTTGGAGGCACTTGAAAACTAACGGATATGTTATTTAATTGTGGCCACCGTTATTTAAACAACAATTGCCATCCGCGCCAGGTGGCAGCAGAAGCAAAAGCAATAGCATTAGCAATCGATCGCCAAAACAGTCTCAAAACGGCATCTTGGCCGTAGGATTGACCCGAACAAGCACTGCATCACGGACCAAGGTCGCATTTAGGTGCGATTTGGAGGTAGGCCGAACATCTATAGCCTCTATACATGACAATAAATACTACTCATTACTAATACTGGGCCTCGGATGCTACACAGGGAATCTTGGTAATCAGCTCTCTTTAGAGTGTGCCGAGGCATCTTTCTACAGCAGCAGTGCTATATGCACCATATGGATAATAACCTGAACTTGACAGTAAGAATGATAACAGTAGTATCATGTAGTAGTTCAGTTATGTTGACTCCAAAGCTACTATATAAGATGTACAAAATAGTAGTCAAGATAGCTAAGATAAGATAAGCTATCTGCACGACAGACTGGGCCGAACCCTAGTTATACTTTGAACGCTCACCTCTTAACGCCCTATCAAGCACAGCGTCCCCCCATGATGCTTGCGTTTTACCCAAAATCACAATTGTATGACCTCTTTTCCAGCCTTCCAGGCAGACTATTATCTTTGTCGCTTATCAGATTGTATGTTGGTCTCATGGCATCTCGTACGTTGTCATCCTCGGCGTCTCTGTATGTGAATGCAACTCCATAACCGGCGGCATGTTATGATTGAATGCTGGAGAAGACATACCCGCAGGAATCTGCGATACACCAGAGCTGCGCTGCGAATAATTATAATCGGTGCTGAGAGTAGACACGGATTGTGCGTATTTATGCGCATTCGGTCGAGCGGCACCCTGGTTATGAACAGCTACGTTAATACTCGGGCGATGTTGCTGATGGTAAGTGGCATCTATACAGTCGAAAGGTTAGCAATACGTCCAAATTATAGTTCTGCATATATAGGTCAACATACCGGGCGTCAACACCATTGGGGTGCTACTCGGGTATATGGCACTAGATCTGTTTTCCGGCCGGGCCGTATCCTGCTTACGATCACGGCGTTTCATGAACAAGAACACGCCCACAGTAAGAATTATTGCTGCAACGGCGCCAATTGCGATACCGGCTATAGAACCAGCGTTAAGCCTGCTGCTACTCGTATCAATAGTGTTGCTAGTACTAGTTGCAGTGTTGCTAATGCTAGATGCGGTGTTAGTAGCCACGGAAGCGGTTCCGGTCGTATCCACGAAAACCACGCGGTTTGTTGAGTAGGGACTCAGCTCGGCGGGAGTCAGCTTGCTCAGTGGACATCCAGACCCGCAAGGGTCTTCCTGACAACAGCCAAGAAATGGAGGGTCATTGAGAGCGCATGTGTACCATTCGCCGTTGCTACTGCTGCATGACTGCGCGGGAATCTCATCATAGGCCGACGAGGCAAAGGACGCCTCGCGAAGATTCGAAGTTGGGCATACACCCTGCTGTACGTCGGTACACGGATTGCTGGTACAGCATCCCAAAAATTCGGTCTTGTTTCCGGTGCAAATGTAAAACTTGCCTTCGTCGGGGCACGAGAGGCCAAGGTTTTGATATGGATTACCCATAGTCGATGTTCGGGGTATCAAGGCTGAATATTCAAACGATCGATCAAGATAAGGACTGTGTATGTCGATGATATCTGTTTTGTGTCGAATACTGTGTCAACGAATAAAATAAACAGATATTCAAAAACAAGTATAGCAATGAAGAAAACCAAACCGAGAAAGAGTCTTTTATTCAGTTTACCTAACTTAGATACGAAACAAAGGAAAAAGAAGTCAGGTTAGAAAAAAAGAACAGTGATCTATATAGGGGTTGCTGATATTATCATGTCGATTTCGGCGTCTTTGTTCTTTGATGCAGAAAATAATCAGCCTTTACACCCCTCCAGTACTTTGACGCCCGTCTTTGGTATGATCTCACTCATCGTTATACTCATCGTAATGTTGGGCTTACGTCGTGACTAGGTTTTCTGTGCGTTCTATTTGGGGCCTAAATTTGGTGGCGCATATCGATCTCATATAAAAAAAGGGCAACATACGGTTATATTTGCCACTATATATGTGTGTATGATCCATTTTGTTCATATTTCCCTATAGATTAGATAGTAGTTAGTAGCTGTATATGAAATTATCTTGTCTCTATCTGTTTCAAGGCAGTCTAGAATATATGT
Organism: Endoconidiophora polonica; assembly: GCA_001856765.1. Classification (NCBI taxonomy): domain Eukaryota; kingdom Fungi; phylum Ascomycota; class Sordariomycetes; order Microascales; family Ceratocystidaceae; genus Endoconidiophora; species Endoconidiophora polonica. Next base: position 4,454 of record LXKZ01000077.1, on the reverse strand, counting down.
CAAGGATATAAGTCTCCGGTATAGATTTAGATAACGTTGCTGTCTGATACATTCTAATGACTTTTAACATGCTCAAATAATAATCATTTTCGGGCTCTTAGCTACTATATTGAACTCTCCATAGTAGCAAGCTAACATCTCTGCACGCTTACACACCAACTTGTTCCACATTTTTGCACAAGTGCAGGCATAGTCACGATGCTAGACACACATTTCCTCCTATTCACAAGCCATAAAGAAATCATTTTCTTATCCAGTTTCATGAACTATGAAGATACTATTCGCAAGCCTTGCTTCAAGTATGAGATATACATTCACTTCCGCAAAAATATCTTCTCTGTGCCTTTAACCTAGAAAAGTTCTTCTTGATTGACTACGCCAGCCATTCCAATAACGGCGTCTTTCAAGGTTAAAACCAATATGATGAGGTCGGAAATGGCCGGTCAAGCTGGGTCATATGTGGCAATCTTCATATCTCATATATGTACATTCTCGGTAAAGCTTTATGTGATAAGTGTATGGTGTGGTATACGCAGCGAAAACGTAAAACCTTGAACGATGACTTCTTTAGCTGTCTTTATCTCCAGTGAAAAGGAAACATGCGATTCAGAGATTTTTTGAAGTACATCAACTGTAGTCATCGCCATCTTTCTTTGTTCTTGATTTATATTATCAGTACAGGAATACATCAAACAGTACGGCACTAGAAGGCGAGACTTGGAAGCTAGATACTCCCCATCTTGCATAGTGTGGATTTTGTACCGTGCCGAATCCACGCCATGTCAAGTCTAACCTCGAGAACTATTGCCAATATTGTAGCTTACAGGTTGTAGATCATGATTAAGTAATTACGTGATTATTTGGGCAGCTCATATGTGACAAAGTTTCAAAATGGGTCCCATTATAAATAACATCTAATCGAGTTAATGAGTTAGAAAAGCTGCAAAGTGTCATATCTATGGATGTGATATCCAGCATAGAATACTAAAAATATAGAATTCTAGACAAAATGTTGAAATTCGAATATTATCCTGGACATATTGATCTCTATCCTCATATCAGAGTCCGACAACTAAACCCGCCCCCGCAGCTGTCCGGACAATTACACGTCAGCTCCGCTCCAATTCTCGACATAATAATTGTAATAGCATAGTAACAGAAACTTATATTGTAGCTTTTTACAAGCTAATATCTTAGCAGACTCTCGAATATGAAAGGTGCTTTACATGAAAATATGTTTATATATGCTATTTGATTTCATATAGAGTTCTCTCCTCCTTGTCAGCCCTGATAATAGCATTCGCATAGCAATAGAGCGTGGTGTTTCATCACAGTGTTGTTCGCCATAGGTAATATGGGCTTAAGGGTTATACGATGTGATGTGCATTCTTTGAAAAAGTTCAATAGGATCTCAATAGGGTTAGTCAGATCCTAGTTCGAAAGCGGGGTTGGTATTTATTAGGGCGCTTGAGGTTAATTTTTCTTATCTATATACATGTTCAATTAAGTTAGGGTTGAGCTTCAGATCAGAGATACTCAGTTATCAGTATGATTATTCCTCTTCAAAGTGGAGGCAACGTCAACGTGTCTATCGAACTAAGAATCACCAGTAACCATCAGTGACACTTGAACATAGGGTTACCCTGACAGTAACAATCCTAGGGTCCTAGCTACAAAATTTGAAGCAATTTAAACTTACGCCCGAAAGTGGAGTCCGTGAGACAACAACCTTGCATAGAAGCACGAAGCTTAAAAAGTTAAAAAACCAAACAAAGATCCTAGATTTCATGTTAAGCTTCTCTCTCGTTTCTTAACCGGTAGTTGATACTTGACAGGCTGAAATAATCTGTGGCCTTGTTTCCGCCTTCGTGACTTTGAAATTTACGAGCCACTTGAGCTACATTAGTAACGATGCTGTATCGAGTGAGGTTATAACAATACCACTAAGCGGTTGTTCTTTTCTTCAGAGTATTGCTGATGCCAAGAGCGCCCATTTAGTTTTGTACATCACTTGTTCAATCAATGGATAGAGCTTTCTCACTTTCTCCATGTCACCCTCGTTTCTAAAACGCCCGATCTGGCTTTATGCGGCTAAACACCGGGCCAATGAGACGTAGTGTAACGATACTGTCCCTTTTGAACTCCTATTCTTAGTGATATGTATCGTATATCAGGGATCTGTTCTGCAGTGCACAAAACCTGCAGAGTAAATAAGGTCTTAGTAGAGGAGGAGAGGAAGGTTCTTCCTAATGGCCTATTGGCTATTGGAACGAGCTTGACGCTTGCCACCAACAAGAACTCGTATCAAGGAATGGAACCTGAAAAACTTGCGCTAGGGTAGACAAGCAGGTGTTCTTTCGGTTAGAGCCTGAATGTCAAATGTTTGAGTTGTCTCTTGTTTTCTTAAAAGGAACAGAGACAACTTGCGCCAATAGAGGGCGATATCCCCGGAGGTTTCTTTTTCAACTAGGCTATCTTGGTGTGAGGTGAGTTTTCTCTTGTGCCATTGAATAGAATCGGTCAAAGGAGCTGAAGGAAGAACTAGTTTTAAACTTCACGACTTCCCTTCCTGCTTTTCTTTCTTTCTTACTCTTTCTCTTGGTCTTCTACCAGCTAGCATGTACTTCCGCCATCTAGTAGAAGGGTGTCGCTAGCCAGTCATTCGTTTATCACAACCGTCTTTCGTTGATATCTACTGCGTTTCTATCTAATTACCTAAACATTCCAGTCATCTTGTCTTTCTGCTTATAGTCTAATATCACGCAAACGAATCTTTTAGTTTATCTGACAAAAGGAGAGAATATGGCTGAATCTTCGAGAACTCCGACTCTTGAGCCGCCATCCATAGAAGTTGCCGACCACCAGCTATACAACACTATGTCACCAGAGCAGTTGTCCTTGTCGTCTGTCGGTCATCAAAATCTGGAGCATGTTCCTACTTCAAACAACATCTCAGAGCCCCAGGTTGATGCTGAGCCTGTTATCGCCTCTTCACGCGATGTGCCTATTCCAGCTACCACCCCAGTTGGAACCCCAGCGATTTCAACTTCTGCGGCCCCCGCCTTTACGCCAACCGGCTCCAAGTCCTCTGCTTACACTGAGAAGGTTCCTGTGAAGGCGCCTTCTTTGAAGAAGTCTGAGTCAGTGCACGAGAACTACAACAAGCCACCGTTCAGCAAGACCTGGTTTGTGACTAAGAATTGGATCATGTTCGTGATGCTCATCATATCCACTGCCATCATCATCCTGTCACTGTATTGTCTGACACGAGACCTCGATGATTATGGCGACGACACCACCACACGCCTAACATGTGGCTTATGCATGGCCGTCGCTATCTTGTCGATTATCTCTACAGTAACCGAAAACCTCATGGTTATATACCTCGGTCCTACGCGCGGTGTTGCCCCTGGTGGAAATGTTGCTATGCATCTTATCATCTGGCTTGTTGCGTCAATATCTGGATCTATCCTTACCGTTCATTGGAGTTTCGAGAGTGACGACGATTATGATTACCCTGCATATAGCGCTTTTAGCAAAATGGACTATACAGACTGGTCCGAGTACATCATCGCGAAGCGTATGATAAGAATCTTCCACGGCCTCGTTATCTTGCTATGGCTACTTATGCTTTTCCATGGTGTCTTGTTTGTCCGCGCCTGTTTCGAAACCAGCCGCCTGCGTCACTGGCGCAGAAGAGAGTTCGTAATCCAGCAGAAGTCCCAGAATGCTGTCTATCCCGGCCAACAACAGGCCTACTGGGTCCCAGCTGTCGGTGGTGCGCCGATGTTGGTGCCAGTAGTTTATGCGCCGGCCATATCGTACCAGCAACAGCAGAAAAATCACGCATATACGCCGCAGAACCAGGAGAACATGAATGGAAACTACGCGCCGGATTCACTCACAGCATCTCATCAAGCACCGGTTTTGAGTTCCCAGACACCGTATATGACATGCGCTTGACGGGCTATTGCCCAGTACTGACGTGGTTCATGAACTTGAACGAAGGGATGGCCTGGGCTTCTCTCAGCTGCCTTGCAACAGTAGAAAATATTGATACAATTTTGTCTTCTGATGGTCAGAATAATCACATAATATATATATATATATACAACTACATCGCCAATATGAAACGTCAAACCTTATGGATATATGTTCGTTACTAAAAGATGAATGGCACAACGTGCTTGTGTATGTGTTCATTATTATAATGATAATTCGTGGTTCATTGTAAGATAATTGGAAACTACATCCCCCTAGCTTTTCAACGTATTGCTCTCGGGCGTTGTCAACTAGAAGGGCGTTGTCTGATGTAGTAGTCTAAAGAAGAATGAGCTAAATGACATCAGCTTCTCTACTAACCACTTGACACCTCCTGCAGAGGTGGCATTCTTGGCGAAGGACTGTGGTAGAATCCGGTTCGGATTTCCCGAGCAAGTCCAAATGTGCCCGGT
>LXKZ01000076.1:402678-483719 GCA_001856765.1 Endoconidiophora polonica | reverse complement strand
GGGGGGGGGGTTAAGTATAGATGTAATTTGCATTACAGGAATGTCACTGACTCTGAAGCTACATATATCCCTTGCTTTGATATGCACCTCGCTTGTTGGGTACAATTCGTAAATTCCAAGCAGTACTAGGGAAGCAGAATGAACCTCAACCACAATGTTGCAAAACTCAGTGCCAGGACTTGAGCTCCGGTTATTTTTCTCGAAGACTGAGACTCTATAGTCTGTCTTGACTTGTCACTATGCTGATACCATCCCTATCAGCGTTTACCCCTTGTGTTTTTGATGTTAGGTTATATTTCTACTAGTTTGTACATACAAATCTGATCAACAATAAACAGCGTACTTTCAAGATCTTCGTCTTCACTATGATATGCTTAGATTACCAGTTATTGATAATTGTGGCTCCAGTTACATATATCATTGAAGCCTTAAGTTTTAGTTCATGGGAAGAGACTATATGGTTACGTTGCCAGACCCATGATCCGGGAAGGATATATATATATATTTACGGCTAGCCACAATATTCATTACATACATATATGAGCATATTATCAATGATTCTGGAAGTATGACATGACATTAGAGATTTGTAGTAAGTCAGCAGTCGACATTTCAAGCGTGTTCTATTCATCCGCCTACCAACTTCAGATAGTTCATCTCTTAGTTAGATGGAAATGGACTTGGAATGTTGATAACTTGACAGCACTAGGCATACTACTACTCCCAAGGCTCATAGGGATGAGTCATTTAGAAAACGTCACTTTTGGATTCTTCCTACTAGTTACCTAACTCACTGACAGTATACAACCCGAAGAGTTCCTATACCTATCACAAAGGTCACTACCGACCTCCTGCGTACAGCTCTGCTCGCCAAAGCAAGCAGCGCGCATAGATGATATCTCTCATCTGTAGTTACTATGTAGTTGTTATACCAGACCGCATCTTGAACTGCGCAGCCCTTCCAGTGCTATGATTGGACATTTGTCGCACATCGATTTGTATCACCATAGTTAACGGCTATTCGTTGGGCAACATGACTGGCTAACGAAAAAGGCACCGCCTGTATATCTTTTTTGGCTTTTAAGAACTCACTATTACCAATCCCTTCAGCATCTTAGGACTTGTTACAATGAAGCCATTTTAAATTTGGTTCTGCTGCCTTTTTGTTCTATCATTATCTCCATTGCCATATATCACATAAAACCGGCATGACCATTCCGTGATACTCTCTCCTGCATTAATACAATACATGTCGTCTAATTCTTATAAGCCCTTTGATGTCAGATATATTACGCCAAAGCCAGTATCACCATTCTCGTGTGTTGACTTTGTAAGCTCAGGGTCTCTATTTGGCCTCTATTTTACTCCATGGGCTACACATTCTTATGTGCTGACATGCAAGAGGGCGGCGGGCTTTTCTCAAGCTTCAGGTACTGCATTATTAAGATTACCATGCAGCTCAGCTACATATGCACACATGCATATAATGGAGCATATATAAGCCAGTGCGTCTACACCATACACTACGTATACACTCAACCTAGTCACTTTGTCTAGGCTTATAGTAGGTACTCCAATGCCTCGTCTCTATTTGTTGATATTGGGATACCCGTCTGTCCGGGTGTGTCTTGGACAATCCGTATACTTTGCCAGCCATAGAGTTGCATTGGCACAACGCAGAACATTATCATCACACACAATGTAAAAGCACATTTGCCCGTTTTGCTACATCTTCTATTCATTCACTGCTCCATGTCTGACTCTATCTCATCTCCTTGTTTCTTTTTTGCAGCGGCGATATGGGGCGCAATGAAAACTCAGGTACCAGAGTATAGTGTCAAATATCCGACAGGCCAGATCTGACTTCTCGCAGACGGGTCCCCGAATCCCTAACAGAAATGTTACCTGTTGTAGATAAAGGCCAGGACACAACTCTATATACTCTGCGACTGGCTATGTTCTGGCTTTTAGTTACAAGAGGTAACATTTCTGATAGTGGCAGTTAGTTTGAGGGTCACAGGGCTTCTTTTTTAGTCTAGATATCATGCTGAGTCTCTAAACACGGGAAGAGTATCAATCGAAACTTGAGTTATCTTGTTTCTTTGATATGCATACAAGTTCATGTTTCCTTGTCATTTTTTTCCTTTTCCTATACATCTCCTGGCATTCAATGTCGTTCTATTCAAGATAAGCATCGTTTCGAGTGCCATGGTTGACTTCGGCCTGGGTCAAAACAATCACCGCAACCTAAGGTTCTGGGCTGTTTTGATCACTTCCAGGGAAGTATCAGCATGAAGGGGCTAGTGCAGGAGTAACGAACAATAGGCATTTGGATCATTTGTAAGCCACACCTCCAATTGTGAACTAAGCATACATACTTACATACTTACATACATACACTGAATATATACTATATATGTAGATACATGTCAGTGTATCTGTATAATAGGTTGCAGTAATAGCAGTAGAGACCAGTGACAATCAACGGCATTACTAAAGATGCCTTTGGCGCACCTCCGTCGTCGGATATCGCTTTCCATTGCCCGTGCATAAAGCAAAATGTAGACGTACTTGTCTTGTCCTTGGTAACCGGTTGTCATCTACTACAGGGGCATCGATGCAATATAAGAGGGCCTATCGCTATAAGGCTTATTTCTTTGCTCGGCTTGAGCTCAAAAGCCAATGGTTCATTGCATCATGCCATCATTAAAAGCTCCTGCCAGCACTATACACAAGTAGTATCGTCAGCCCAAGTATTATATCATTATCAACAATTATTGCCAGCCATTTTGGCATGCTCCCATGGGCATTAGATCAGTATGAAGACTGCGTCGCCCATATGTCAAAGGGTGCAAACTCAATTTATCTTTCCGCTTGGATCACTTTCAATAATGAATAGAGTTTCACATTTATGAGACGCTACAGCCGTCACAGCGGCCCAGCTACCCAAAGATTAGCAACGTGGTGCCCTCTTGATCTGTCAAGAAGGCTAGCTCGCCTAAAAAAAACAAAAAATAAGATAAAAAATAAAAAACGTTTGCGTACATGCTAATGCCAGCATAGTAGAACCGTAAGCTAATCCTTGACATGTAAAAATCGGTTATAAACAGTGGGCTTGATGTATGAGAGAGTGCAGTACGATGAATCTAGCCAACGAGGTAGTAGACGGACTCGAGTGTCAGTCCCGTCTATACCTACCTACATATTAGCCACCCCTACTCATCTGGGGGTTTTTTTTTTCACTATGCACCCTCGGACTAGTTTTTCCCCGAGGGCAGAATTACGGAAAGGGGCGATGATCACTTCAATATGTGGCTATTTGCGTTTTTGGTTTTAGCTGATCAAGTTGGAAGCATTGCAACAGGCTTAGAGTCACATGTTTCGTGTGAAGCCAGCTACCTATATATCTAGCTTACGGGTGTCCTTATGATAAACCTCGCTAGGTATATAGCCAGCCCTGTTGCCGTATGCTCTTAGTAAGTTATGTATTTACACCAATCCAACCCAAGATCTCTCTCTTTCTCTCTACCAACTGAAGTGGAGTTTCTGTTTTGGTCTGCTGCTGGGCTGCATAGATATCTGCAACATCTTCCGGGTCTGATCAAATCTCTCCCGATATTCCTTTGCTCCTAGGCTAAGGTATAGAGTTGTAGTGGTCTCGGCACGATACCAAGCCATAGATCGCATTGAGGAACCCACAATCTACAAGATGCCGGAGACGAGTGCCAGATGCGGAAACAAGCAATGATATTAGTGGGGGAAAGCCGTCGTCAGCCCAGCCAGCCTGTGCCTCCCTTTTTCCCATGATTCAGCAAACTGAATAGTACCTGTATCTGATAGTTATGTACTTTTCTGTTCCTTCTAGATCACAGTAAGATCCTTTCTCTTTCCCCCTTCCGATTTGAATCGAGACATCGACAACAAATCTACAGAACCACAAATTCAAGGTGAAGAACCTGATCCCTCCCCCCTCCTTTTCTTCACTAGCGTCGGATTTTCTTCTTGCTTCTCAAGATCCCTTATTATGTTAGCTCGACCGCTAGAGAAATAAGCTAGGCAAGCACAGTAAAACGAGAACAAGTTTCCAAAGTGATGAGTAGAATTAGTAAATCATACATATATTCTTCATAATTGTAAGTCATGATGGTTGGCATATCTTCATAGTTCTAGAAACTCAACAAGATTAATGATTTAAAAAAATTTATGATTATTTCTGCTTCTTGCCTACGGAAAGGTAAAATATATACAGGGAAATGCCAAGTAGCATGTCCAAGGATTAGGCTGTTACGTTACAGGCTTATATATTATTTGTTTTTATAGGCTATGACTATTGCTTCGATCACAGGAAAAAGATATATATCTGTGATTACGGAACGGAGACGGGATTTATAGAGACTGTGTAGAATGAGACAAAACCCTTCCTACAAGTGTGCCCTGAGATGAGATTACATCAGCGCTGATCGAGTAATAATAAGAATTCTCTTTCGTATCACCAAAACTACATGTAGGCCTTAAGACTCATACAGTCCTATATTTCCTCGAAAGATACGGGAAAGTTGACTAACTATACGATGTACAACTATTGCCACACTACAGTAGGTGTTTAGTCTCCCTTTTTTTTTCCTTTACCTCTGTTAAGACCTATTCTTCTGCGTTCTGGAAGGTAACTCATCTCTCGTACTTGCAGACCTCATTACATGAATACTCAAGATGTGAGACCTGCTCAAGTCATATAATTTTATTCCAAAGTTGCCATATATTAGGCCTATAAATACTTTATAGTAGTACCGCGTTAGAAGGCCAAAAAAAAAGCCTCCGGATTATAGCCAACAGCGATCTCCTCTCAGTTTCTTTGGTTATATCCTACATATAGTCATGCCAAATAACGCCATACACTCGGTGACCATCATCCTTCATTTGTTCGGCGACCTTGTTGTTTCCCCCATACCATGAAAGCAGGCCCTAGCCCATAACTTGTAATTTAGTAGGAATGTCCAGGAATCAGCACCGACTTTGGACTCTTCTCCGCACTTAGGGACAACGATCTAGCTTTAGGTTGATTGAAATCTCAGGTCGAGGTTTTCAGTTGCTGTGTATAGTTGCAGAGTCACAGGAATCTATGATGACCATATCTTCACTCAATTATATAAGCTAAACCTGTTCATAGATTTCATACCACCTCTGCATAAAATACTATGCTCATCACCCCAAATTTACCGGCTACAATATCAGAGCTATCCTGAAATAGTAAGTAGTAGCTACCGCCGGATTTATGTTACCTTACATGATCCCGCGAGCCTGGTCAGGAGGTTCATCGTGATCTACCAGTACTACCACATGCGTTACCGTACGAACTTCTCACTTTGCCTTTCTTTTGCTATGTTTCTTCAACTTGTTCAGGATTCCGTTTACACATGCAGGTTATTCATATTACTGCTTTCCTGTTCATAGTTCCGGGGCGAAATTATACAGGTTTTTGTTTCTGCACATACAGCGATACCCGAGTCCAGCATTCCAGCCTTTACAATCTTACAGATCCGGAGCATCACTTGTGCTGAGTTTCTGCAAGTAAAGATCACTGAGCTCACATCCTACAATCGAGAACGCAGATACTGTACGTTGTATACATCGAGGTGTGTCCGGGGAATGGGACCTTAAACCCTGCTATTTGACTTGAACGGTAATTTCTCAGGCACCGTGCCTTGCTATTGCTAAGCAGAATAACCAGACACGCAGATCGAAGCTCACCCTGTTCCCGTCTGTGGTTGTCAGACCGGACAAGATACCATCTTTGTTAGTGATTAACAACAGTATCCCAATACAAAATCCGATTGGGGGGGGGGGGGCATTTTCTTCTTCGCCTACCCTATAAACCAAGCATCATCAGCCTAAGTTCTTCTTGATCCTCAAATAACTATGGTAGTTGATGAAAGACATCTCTATCTCACAAGTAGGTTATCATCTGCAAGCTCAGGTATGCAGGGCTGAGAATAACCCTGTCAACCAATAGAGGTTTGTCTCTCCAAGATTCTGCTACACACCATGAATGGTCGGAATGTCAAAGCACCTTCTTCATCTCTCTCCTTGTTTTTCAGTCGAGCCAAGATTTCCGATAGGAAGGGATTCGCATCAAAACAACCCTATATCCTACCTACGAAAAGTTAGCTTATATTAGTAATTGGTGACTAATAGTTAGTAGCAGTAGTAGTATTCTATGATCTTTGATTCCTAGGGAACTCATCAACAAATCTATGTCCTCCCCCTTCCATCTCTTTGACCTTGTAACCTCTGTGCCATCGCCAGGTCTGGATGCGACAGCTAAGTCGGGCCCGTAACAGACTTTGTGCCCCGGAGATTGAGAAACTGGGGTTATATAGGGGTTATTGTCTACCTTTACAGTTTGGTGCAATACATACATGTTACTTTTTTTATGCGATATATCGTTTCTTTAGCCAAGCCCTTAGTCTAGTAGCTACTATCCAGGTACTAATAACGATTTCTCTATTTATTCCTACTAAAAGCCCATGAGTAAGTAACGCCCACCCACAGTAGCGTCAGATAATCCAGAGAATCTCGAAACCTTGATCAGCATGTGAGACGACCATTGTTGGTTTACTAACCACTAATCGAGATATTATCACATTTGTACTTCCATCGCACTTGACTCCCAGCTTCTGTGGCCGTCGCTTCTCCTAGGCCAGCGGTTTTAGTTTCTAACACCGCTTTAACCCCATTCATCCTCCACCCCCCCCCCCCCNNCCCCCCCCCCCCCCCCATCCGTCAGTCTGCGCCTGGGTCCGTTGTTGGTCTTAGTCTGTCCGTAGCATATGACTAGCCCGCGATACTATCAGTACTAGTTAGTATCTTATCCATGACGATCAACTTGTATCTTACTCCCTTTTATCTACATACATGGAACAGGCAGTGCTGCTACGCGTTGTGATTTCACTTCTTTTCGTTCGATCCGAGCCTCTAAGGTGATGGAAAGAGTGACGTACTTTTTGTTTCTTTGGTGATTCCGCCGAGCCAACCTTTGGAATGGATGTCATGACTACTAGTTGTTTTTGAAAAGGCAAGAGATCTGGACTACCCGAGCCATTATACCAATCCTCTAGATCTATATCTCGATATTTATCGATCCCATATAGCAGTAAGTCCTAGCCTGTAAGTTGCTTTTGTGAAGATAAGGGTTTTTTTATTATTTTCCTATTTATATATATATATTTTGGAATATGATACTAATAAGACCTGTAGATGGATCTTATATCACTTTCAATTTACTAATATTACATTATAAGTTTCGTTTACAATTATGACAGTTTGTAAGTACAATACTAGAACATCAAGCTTTGAAAGATAAGTCAGAGTCAATTGGCTCTGGAGTACGCTCTTTCCGTAGTGATTAATCAACACAACAAAAATTATATCCTTTTGAATGAACTGTGTTGACAAGTACTCAATATTAGATAGTTCAGATACTTGCACTAATGCCAGTCAACATTCTAGAACATGGTCTTCTTCTTTGTTTCTGAATGGGGAGGAGGACGATAGTAGCCTGATATCCCTTGGAAGGAGGCTCATACAAGTACGTAGTAGCCGATTTCCTTGTCAACTCCCTACAAGCAACCACCCATCGCAGTCTTATTTACAGTGGTGTCAACTTTTATATTACACAGTATCAAAATCTAAAATTTCTTTCGTTTTGTGGCAGGGTATGAGGAAACATCTATCAACAATATTGCCACTCAGCTTATATAGCTATTGTTATCGATCGAGATCAAGTGTAAGACACAGTATCATATTTACAGAAGCAAAAATCCGCACCCCAAAAAAATCATTACTCATTTAGGCTTTTATTTATTTTCTCATGATCAATCACTTTCATTTCCGTTGAGCATGGAGAACCAGTAGCCACATGTAATCCAGCCGCGGGCCAACAATAGCAGATATGGTCCGAGAGCGGGCTTGGCAATGGAACCAAAGTGACAATCAGACATCAAAGTTAGTGTCTATGAACAATCCTTGATGCTAGACTCGATACTAGTACCATCATGACGATCTCAAGTCTAGTGTTTAATAGATACCCCGTCATCCTTTCTAATCATATCTGTATATGCGGTTACTGGTATTTTCTATGATCAGCGACTGACTGAAGGCTTTGCTTAGTCGTCAGTGATAACACACTTTGACTAATATACGAGAGATTCTACTATAATGGAACTATAAAGTAAATTAATCGAATCAGGAAACTAGATCGCAAAGCAAACAAGGGTTGGAACTGGAAACCAACAGCGTCAAGTTCAGGTGAAGCGTTGCATGCAGTTATCAGTAGAAAGGTTACAGAGGGGTGAAGGGATGATAAGTGGCAAGGTTTACTGATATTTTGTAAGACCTTTCACGGTTCTTTATGGTAGCTAGGGTTATTGTTAGCGTTTGACCTTCATAATTCTGTGGCGAACACGAAAAAAAAAATCATAAGCCAAAGAGTGAAAAATAGTGGCTCTTGAAGTCTGGGTATTGATAGATAGAGAAGGGGCCATATGATCGCGATGTAATGTGTGATCAGAGAAGAGGAGATTATTCTGTCCCAAAACCAGCGTGTGGCTAGTATGATTGTCTAGATATGAGTATTATCTATCTTTGCCCTAAAGGTCGAGTCGATGTGACAGGTAGGGAAGTAGATTGGGTCTTGAAACTGGTAAATATTATTCTTAGAAAGGGATAATGAAGCAAAAAAAAAGATTGTTGATCTTGACTTATCCTCATGAAAGCCACATTATCACATCACATACCGGAATATCATCGAAACAGCCCCTTATAAAGACCAACAAATATGTGTTGATGTGTTAATGTGTTAATGTGTGTACTATGTGTAAGGGAGGGAAAATGGGACTTGAAGCTTTGGAATCTCTCTAAGCTTGTGTTTGCATGATGCTAATCGAGCTCGGACCGAACCATCTTTTGGAAAAGAGATCACACCTTAACCATGATTCGGCATGTACTTTGTTGGAATTATCTTTATCGGGCTTTTATTAGCAAGTTGCAGGCACGAATCAGCCAGCAGCAACTCTATGTCCTTTAGTAACGTTAATGAATGGAGAATAGAGATAGAGGGAATCTCCGAAGTACCCAAAAGAGTTTTGCATTTCTCCTGACGAATAACTACATTGTATATAGTATTAGTCCAGCTAAGTAATCTGTTACTTTAGACTTACGTGAACTAATCTGAACATGTCTTTTGCGGTACTAGCTCTTAGACCATGTTGTTGTTGTTGCTGGAAAGAGACCAATGAGCATAGTTGTATCAAATTGGGAGGTTCAGTATATGTACGTACTAGTAGTTATTACATGGTAAATTTGTTCTTCTATAGTTATTGGAGGTTGGCGGCCACCCCCATGGCATCTAAAACCACCTATCAGCCAAGACAAGGGGTGACATAGTTCTGGGATACGATTCTGCGATTATCGAGATGGTGGCAGCGAGGGTGCTCCCTGCCAAACTTGGCCGACAATCAAGATTTTGTTTTGGCAGGTTTAGTTTGTAATAAGTCAGTAGAGTAAGTAAATAGATAGTTTCTGTTTCTTCTAGAGGTGAGTGGTCAAATATAATAAAATAAATAAAATAATACAGGTGGAACTTTGTTATTACAATGAGTAAATATATACTATTGGTTTTTTTTTTTAAAAGACACTAATTCAAAATCCTAACAAAGCTCGAATATATCATAACAATTATGGGAAGCAATCTCGTTTGCTACACGCTATATACAGTTGTCTGAAGGCTTTTTGGTAATGACTATTAAACGCGAGAAGCCGAAGCTAGGAAGCAAGAGACATAAAAAAGGTTAGCATGAGGATCTAAAACAAATTGACTTTCCCTGTCTCATCTATAAGCCTGTTACTATATAAATATTGTAACAAAGAGGATACTACTATGTATAAGTAGTAGTATTAGACTTCTATTACTAATACTGATAGAGAAAAGTTCCTCGAACACGTAGACTTGGCTAAGCCAAGAAAAGTAAAGCGTGTTACTCGATCGCGCTACTGATCAGTTGTCTAGAAGAGAAATGGAAGCTTTCTGGGCTTCGGCTCCTATGCTTTGACTTTGCCTTGGTGTCTAGTAGGCTACAAATAGTCACTACTGCTAATCAAGACTGGCTTAGATCAAAGAAGCAGGGACTAGCATTCCTGCTTAGCAATCCCTTAGGCATGTCATGTTTGCTCGGCGTTTATAATAAAATTTGGAGCGTTCGCCAATCAAACGAGCTAGTTTCGTTGAAGACTTGTTAGCTTCTGTACATAGTAGAACTTGCCCTCTTTTTTTTTTCTCATAGTTCTAATCATCTTCTCAGATCTAAGTTACAAGATCTTAGCTTGGTGCCCCCCCATCTTGTTCACCCTTGACTAACTAAGGAAATTCGTAATGGTGCGCTAGAACATTACAAGAAGATGGTCTAAGAAATTGTGCCTCGGTAAGATTTCAGAGTCAACTGAGTTGCGTTAGTTGCCTGATTACTATGAAAACTTCGTCTACAAGCTCTGGACTGTCAAGGATGTACAATTCCCCGAGAACATGTACTATGCAGAAATATTGCACCTACATAGTATATGGAACCACCGGAGAGTGCCGAACGGGCCTTATGTAAGTACGGTGGACACCGGGTGGATCTTAATTGTCTGCCCCCTTACTATATAGAACCCACCAAACACCGGCGTTCAACTATTGATACTTACCTACTGATGATATCTCCGACTGAAGCTAATGTTCTACCTTATGCGCCTGACTATCAGTAGCTAGAAAAATCCGTATCTTTATCCACTCCGTATTTCTGTCTCCTTTAACCATCATAACTCGGGAAACATGGTGAATATTGTGCTTATACTCCATATTTGGGTCGATTTGAGCTTTTAATTGTATAATATAGTAACATTGACAGCATAGCTATAGATTTTGTTATTCTTGTCATGCTAATCTACAAGCTATGTCAAGTAGGAACTACCGATGTTTACTGCGTTTGGCTCGTCATCTACCGTATATGAACAATCATGGAGGCGATGCTTATAGCAAGGTATAGGCCTGTTTGTCTCTCAATTTTTTTATTCTCCATATCTCACTAAATAGTTCTTCTGACGTCTTTTATGGTAGGTTCTTAAAGAAGCAGTGTAGACAACCCATATCTGTATTGATACACTAAGAAGCCGAGGCGCTTTTGCTCCCACTCCTACAGTTAGCATGTTCTCGCTTGCAAATCGACTGCATGTACCATTTGACTGGCGATCCTTTCTGGGTGAGCAAAAGAAACAAATGTTTGTCACGGTCGTCACAAGCTGTCTGCATATCAAGGTAGATCGTCATTTATTGTGCGCCGATTTGTGCGAGACAGTGACGCTTGTGGCGTTTAATGTGGTAACTAGTTCGTATACATCATTACAATATAACACATAAGTATGTATATTCTTCGTATAGGTGTGTCGACATTTTGGGCAGAATTCTTCTTTAGAAGCTTATGATCGAATAGGAGATGTCTATCCCTATCTTGATTTTTGATCTCGGTTAGCATGGTATATCTTAAGCCACAGTATCCGCAGATGCCGTAGCCGTGGCAGCTAAAAACAAATAGAGATTAGATCCAGATATGCGATCACTAGCATTCTGCAAGAGAAAAGGACCTAGAATATAAGAAGAAGTTGCTACTAAACGAAGGCACGAAATAAAAGATCATACTATGTAACGTCGATTGGATCGACAGGAGGGGGGCCTCGAACTGGGATGTTCCTAGCAAACACTTGCACTGCCATCCAAATCGGGTGTCTTTCCAGTCCTGTTGTCCTTTGGTGCCGAAACAAGATGTACGAAACCTACAGTGTTGTAGATGTTCATAGATCGCAGTTCTCTGACACGAGATTTGCCATATCTTTCACAAGGTCTGTCAACGTTCGGCATGTTACAATGACACAGTTGTTCTAAACATGATATGTAGTGACACTAGTAGTTATTATTCTTAATGCTGCTGGCGCGGGCTGTCGTCCATTGGTACACAGAAGCTGGTGCGCTGGCCACCAGGTGGTCAACGTCTCCTATCTTTGTCATGCTTTCTCTATTTGCAGGAGAAAACCAATTGAAGCTTGGGCATCTTGTTCAAAGGTGATTAAGGACGCTTGCTTATCAAGATTCGGTAAACCAAAAGGCCATGTTTATTACAAGAACCAGTTCACTTCATGATATTTCCTTGCTCTTGCTTGCATTGTGTAAGCTACTTACTTACTTTGCCTTGACGCTAATATTCCGCACCGGCCTATCGACCGATTCTGGTAATATTTCCTAATTAGGATGATAGAGATCTATAGTTTCCCACCTCCACTTAGGATTTCTGTCCAAGAGAACCCGCCATGAACCTCCATACATGAGACTGCCATTACTACGCCAAGCACTGATATTGCTACTTGTAGCCAGGAAAAGAAAAATTGACAGTAACTACATAGTATGGATGTATGAAAAGGAAAGAGGGGGGATCGATCACTCAGCGTGTTGGCGAAGGAAGGGGAACATCAGAAAGGAAGAAAATAAAATAAAAGAAAAAAACCAGGTATTGAAGTCACTGACAATTCATGTATTCAAACAAGCACAGAACAACCCACTATACAACAAAAGTAAGTTAGTAAGAAAGCTAAAGGGGTTCCTTGTCCGCCATGTTTATTTTTGATCCAGCGCCGCCGACCAGATCCTAATTTTTATTTTCGGACAACATACATGACTGACTAGCTAGGAATCTATAATCAAAATCTATGTTGTAGTGATAATTATCGATTCAAGTTAAAAGCTTAGAGAATTACAGCATAGTTACCGAAAAGTTCTCACACCTTCCCATTCGCTCGTTATCCATGCAACTTTTATTCTCAAAGTCGGTCTTCTTTTTTGCGCCTTGTAGATTTTGATAAATTTGACTATATGGATAGTGCATTGTGATATGCTCAGTATGAGTGCTCTCAACCATTTCTGTTGCCAAAGTAGTCAGTAGAGCCGGATAACGGCGGCTGTAAGAAGATAAGTACCTGATGCGTAGTACATTTTGTTTTTCAGCGCATTTCTTTACATTAAGCAATGTATTTTGCAGTTGCATAGTTACTGTAAACACTGAATAAATGAAAATTGAGCATGTCGGTTTGCCTTACAATGCCTGTCGTCCCTTGGTATTCCCTGTCGAGATAAATTCCTCTGTCATCGGAAAGTATCACGGAAATTTTAAGCATATTTTTATCAAGGTGGTCTTCATTCTTTAGGGGGGGAAAAATAGAAAGTACTATACTTGTAAACATGCTTCTCGGATGCTTTTCCTAACACACCAGCGTGAAATATCTTGAGGCCAGCCTTCCTTCTCCCTCTATATAGTTGTAAGAATATATACTATTTAACCACCATGGCCTGTAATCATTACTTCTTCACATCAACCGGTCTTACTCTTATAGCCCTATGGCATGAAGCTATCCGTACATGTCATGATTTGTTCTTTACAATAAGTATATCTCAAGTGTTGCATTCTACTCAATATGGAGCCTGTAAAAGACATAAACTATTGATGACTAACAAGTTTTGCGCTTTCATATGATCTTAGCGAAAGTAGTTGGTAGTATTTTGTATAAAACAAACACTAACAATATGTTTCTCTGAGGGCCATTCATTATCATGACTGAGGTGCTGTGAAAAAGGAAAAAAAAAAATGGGTATATACCTACCTGATTCCTAGTACGCAGGTACGGACGGATATGTGCCGTTACTAATTGCTGATATATCATAGTTCTTGGTATATTCTTCGCAGATGTGTTGTTGTTCACGGACAAAGACTATAAAGTTTGCCGGAATTTGTCTATCAACTTGAAACACTAATCATATGGACCAAGATCAAATCTCGATCCTCTTGTAACGGTACGCGGGCAACATCTACTGATTTGGCAACCGACCCAAAGTAGCCCTAGAAACAGGAGTCTGCATATCATCTTGCCTCACTTGCTGTGCCGACCGTAAGAGCGTTAGTCGGGATGAACAAATATATGTACCGTGCACGGGGACAAAGTCAACCGCGTTCAAGTCCCGCTGAGACTCACGTATCCGGGCATTATATAGTTACCTCAGGTTACTTAATGGGTATTTCAGCTCGAATAGGAAATGTTACTAATGATTATGTCAAAAGGACGCTAATCGGCGAGGGTAGGCTTGAACCCTGAGATCTTCGAAAGTAGCAATCACTTAAGTCGTTTTTGCCCGTTCGCCGTCTGTGGTCAAGGGTTTGACTAGAGCACTGACTTTGTGGGCAGTTCTCAGGTTAGCGCAACTGTATTTCGGCATCGATCTCGGCAGCTGCCTTTCACTTAGTAATAGTCAGTCTCGTCATAGTTCAGATATAATCGAGCAATGAGATATATAAAAAAAACTAAAAGATAAAACTTATCAATAGTAGTAATAATAGTAAGTAATAATACTTGGTACTGTTTTGCAAGACGGATTCTATACTATTTAGCGGGGCAACGTTCTTATGGGTTTATTATCAATTAACCCTAATTGATACGCTGGAAAATCAACATAACGTTTTGGGACATTACAATACGCACTATGGTATTGAGTTTCTTAGCATTTTGGTATTTCATCGAATACAAGTTACCCACGATACGGTAAACTTATCAATCATGCGATTGTTTCGTGCATATTTGTTCCGAAATTTATGTGGTCTTAAACGCTGTATGGAAGTCTGTCTTATGCGTTTTATTTGCCCCGCTTGTACTAATACGAGTAGTGCACCGCCCAAACCGCACACGCCAGTGCTCCTGCTAGATCCTTGAGTTTATTGAGATCTCGATAGAAAAAAGGGAAATTCACCAAGAAGTTCGAGGTTATAATGTGATATTCAAGACTACATCAAAGATTAAGAGATCGGCTGAGGTTGGCTGTGGAGAACTTGAGATTGTTGCTTTGGTGGGGTTCAGATCCTCTCGGGCTCCTGCTAGTTCCACAGATGGAAACTATGCGATTTAGACTGGCTGAAAACTTTGGACTCGAGGCTTCGAGAAAGGAAAACAATTTGCCATTTATGTAATTACGTCGTCCAATTGAACGTTAGTATTTAAATTCAATATACGATATATATATATCTATTGAGCAATGAGTAAAAAAAGAGATATATATGTACTAAATAGTAAAGAGGCGATTAGTTGACTGCAATTGTATGGAATATTGAAACGAAGCCTTGCATAGAACATACAGTCTGGATTTTCAAGCTGACATATAGTATCAGCGAACTCCATATTGGATTCAAGTGTAGACTTGATCACACGGAAAATAAACAAGGCAAAAAGAACCAACTCTGATGGATGGTAAGGCGAGCACAAAGGGAAGATCCAAAAGAAGACTGTTGTATATGCTGATTTGGAAGATATTTGTTTACTTGTAAGGATAGATGCATCCTTCCAGGCGTGCTTTATTACGTGCATCCGTAAGGCAAACGATAGAGTTACGTTGAGTCTTTGTATCTCAATCTTACTGGTAGCCCTGGAGCAGTCAGTTATGTTCATTGAGCTTCACCGAAGTCTCGATTCAAAGTCAAGGTATTGCAAGTTTTATCTTCAGAGATAGCACGAAGATTGCAATACTAACTATATACGTTATTAGTATGATATTTACAAAATGTCACCCACTGCCTTTGGGAGGGAGAAAAGATGATATTGGAATGTGAAGTTTACATAGTGAAAACATGTTCTTTGTAAAAACATGGCAAAAAAAAGAAGGCTGAAAAGGGCTTAGAGCTGGACTGTAAGAGTCGGCTTGTTATGGACTCTGATCCGGCATTACATTTTCGGATTTGGTATGCTTGGTCAAAATTTTTTTTCCTATTCTCGTTTGAAAACTCGGTCACTTCTGATATCAGATCAATTCTTGTTTGTATTAAGAGAACATTACAGGTCGTAAGAATAAAGGAGAGACGGCTCGCTATCCGGAACATCTCTGTGCCATCTTCGGGACTACTAAAGATGTATCCCTTTCAATACTGGTAAGCTCGGGGTTAGAGTGGGCGAGCCCAGCGAAGTTGAGCCAGGGTTCCGACGGAGGAAAGCAGCACGAGCTGGGTTTATTGTATGGATATGAAGAGATAAAAAAATACTGTTAAGCGGTACCGTAGGTTTTTAAAAGAAAATCTTATCATTTTTAACATGGCTTGAGAATGTGGTGGAGGAAGAAAAGTAAGAGCTGGTGTTAGTCGAACAAATAGCACAGTAGGAACGATGAAACTACACTAAATAGACTAGGCTAGTCACTAGGCGGTGGCTTTTTTTTTTTTTCGGTATCTGGTGGTACACACCTGCTTGTGGTTAGTTTAAGAAAAGAAAAAAAAAGAAAAAAAAAAGACATTGAATCTTTTGAATCGAAGCTATCTCAGGGATGCATATTGGTGAAATTTGTCTCGACTAGAGAATAACGATACTTGATGATGATGAGAGAAGATGTGCACTTCGATAGTAAGATCCAATCAAGCCACTAATAGATAGTATCATCAAACCTCCAGGGAGGCAATAATGCTGATCGAGAGGAATAATACCAGGATCTCGACTCAAAATGTTGAATGTCGAAAGAAACAGATACACAGCATAGTGAGTTGTGAGTATGCACGGATGGTTGTATTAAACTAGTAGAATTTTTTGGGTAAGTTCTATTCCTCCTAAAAACTTTTTATTCTTTTATTATCTGTATTGTGAGAGGGAATAAAATCGATAAAGACTTTGATAGCTGTGGAACTTACTTTTCTTTACAAGGAAGCCGTATTACACCCCCCTATCATCCTTTGTTTAGATCACTATCTCGATCACATATACTGGCATCTAACTTGTAGCAATCGCACTAGTAGAGTAATGTGAGTATACCCAAAAGTACGCACACCCATGAGATATAAAAAAAAGATCAAATATAGGCAAATCGAGATCAATCTTGCTCGACATGGCTCGATTTTGTTTAGTGCTTTCCGTTGGGTGACTTGTGTGTCATTTATTCATTTGTTATTTGGCCATGTCCGTTGTAGCAAAACCAAGTTACAGAGAGTAGAGTAGAGTCGAAGCGGGTGAGTGTTGTTTGTTGAGACAAAGTAGCAATAGGTTAGTACTATGATGGATGATGCTGCTACGACCTGTGTAAGCCTTGTCACATCAACGATATGCTACAGATCTACTTGAGCTGTCTTGATGACGGATGTTCTCATGTGAAATGTGTTAAGGTATGCGTGCACAGTTTAGTCTAGCCCATGGGTTTATTCGGTCAAGTTGATGGCAATTCATCTCCTGAAGTACTATATGATGTGCTTGCGGGCGAGCCCCATCTTGGCATTTTTGCTCTTATTCTTTTCTTTTTTGATGTAGCAGCACGAGGGGCCCGGGGGTCCAGCTGCTGGGGTGCGTGCAAGCAAGCAAGGAAGGAAGTAAGGAAGCAAAATAGTCGTAAAAAAACAGCATACAAACTGAGAGACGGAGATACTAGAGGAACTTGCTTGGATTTCTTTGTTCTTTTATAGATAATATCGCCGGCAAATTCTTGCGGGCTGTCTCTCTGTCTTGCGGCAGGCGTGCAACTATAACAAACAGGTGTGAGCTATAGAAACAAAGAGAGATGTATCTTTAGCAAATAGAGAAATGGTTTTTTTTTTCATTTTCCTTTCCTTTGCATGCTGCTTACTTTCTCGCTTTGACAAGACACAGCATTGATATAAGTACTAGCTAGTTAAGAACTCTGATCTTTTGGAAGAACTGAAGTGAAGGTTTGAGAACTGCTAACGGCAGATACATAGGAAGGGGAAAAAAAAGGAACCCCAAAATGGGAAGGAATTAATACTCACTTTCACTTTTACTCGGACGCACAAAAACCTAGCTTTCAAGCCGTCCTACTTGACGGTAACCTTTGATCTACTTCTCTTTCTTTTCCTACCTTTTGTTAAAGCTTGCTGAAATCTTTTCTTCTCTATATCATTTTCTTTGTCCCAAAGACAAATTCCACCTTCTCCCATTCTCACATTCTCACACCACACAACACTCCTTTTAGGCCACACCCTCTCTTATTTTTGTTTTGCAATTTACACACCCGGCGTATCTTCTGCCTTCGCCTAGTTTACTGGCTGTCATCCTCATCCGCCAGGCCCCCCCCTCCCCCCCCATTGACCACGGTCGGTCCCCATTAACGCACATCCTCGCGCTGCTTTATATCTTCAGCTGTTCCCACTCCCACTGCACGCCTTCCTTCTGTCTGGCTAGCAACCACTTCACTGCGATCCAACCACTACAGATCATACAGACAGACCGGCACATCATATAACTCAAGGTGCTCCCTCTTCTCCATTGCCTGTTCGTCATCATCGCCTTCTTCGCCTGTCGCGTGCTCACCCAGATATTGCTGATTGGGGCCATCGCTTGTGATGTGCTAGAAGAATTGCTGTCGCTCTCATCTCATTCGCCCTTGACTCAGTTTGACTATCACCTATATTGGATATTAGAGAAGACTAGCTGTACATATCGTCCTACAACCCGATCATCGCCTCTTATAAGCGTACCTACATATATATTATTATCCTTTCCCCTCCCCCCCCCCCCCCCTCTCCTACTCCCCCATAGTCACAAAAGCCAACTTCTACCCACTATGACTACAGCATTGCCTATGCCCTCATCATACTCCGATCATCACTCCGTCATGCGGCCACACCAGCAACACCAGCCGTCGGCTCCATATCAGCAGCAACAACATCACAGCTCTATAGACTACCATGTCCGGCCGCGCTCTCCGGCTTCATATGCTCCCGGTCAACCTCCACAACGCTGCGAACCAATCGATGCACCACCACGACTTAGCTTGCCGTCACTAAGCTCCATGCTGACCATGGACGCCAGCCCTCGGCCCCCACCGCAGTCGCGACGGACATCGGGAGGCTTTCCTCCACACAACGGCGCTTCTACTTCTACTTCTGCTTCTCACCCACACTCTTCGTACTCGCACGCGCCACAAGCACCACCGTCCGCGCCACCACTGTGCGTTCCGCGATCTACCGCGGCATCTACGCATATGCAGTCACCATATCGCTCAGATTCCGACTCTCACGCCTCACCTTCTAGCGCCCATCCATCCAACTATGCACATGGCGCATCTACCTTTCGCGATACAAGCAGCAGCCGCTTCTCCGATGCCGAGTCTCGTAACGGCTCTTTTGCCCGCTACTCACCAGGTCATTCCACCGACCTGGTTGATAGAGTCAGACCGAGCAGCCAGAACGGCCCACTGCCGTCATATATGACCCATGGTGTCCCTACTCCACCTGCACAGTCTGCCTCATCTGTCGCAGGACCTCCGCCAGCACCGCCGAGATACTCGGGCCAGCCTAGCGGGCACTATCCATCCGGACAGTTGCCACTTCCAGGCCCATACACCTCTTCCTTGCCTTACCACGAGCAATCATCTGGCCCACAAGCGCAACAACCGCAGCGCCAGATAGTAGACAGCCACCTGCAAAACTGGGACTACCGTGATCTTCTGCACCGGGTAAGAATCCTTCTATGCCTTTTTCAATTAGCCAAGCTACAAACTGCCGTCCGAAGTAGCATAATTGCTAACTACTATATGCAATGACTTACAGACAACTTCTGCTGGCCATACGGTCACCAACTTTGTCGACCATTATCTTCGCGTGGCGGACGAACAAGGGGGTGCTCCTCCAATCATGTCTCGCATGCCTACAGAAGGTGAAGTTAGCGATATACTCAGCAACATCGAGTTGATGCGACAGTCTCTAGCCAGCATCCGGGCCATAATATCAGAGCGCGGAAGCTCGATGCGCGCTGATGAAGCCAACAGTCATACGCCGCCTCGGAACACTTCTGAGCCACGGAAACGCAGAGGCGTAAGTCGCACCTCCACTAGAATATCTAGCTACTTCCTACCTTCCCCCTCCCCACTTCTCATTGTAAAGCATCTTCTAACGCCTTTCTTATAGCGAGCTGCTCCTCCTGGACGTTGCCATTCTTGCTCTCGTATCGATACTCCGGAATGGCGTCGTGGCCCCGATGGCGCTAGAACACTATGCAATGCCTGCGGCCTGCACTATGCAAAGCTTGAGCGTAAACGTCTGAGCGAGCAACGGGCTGACACCAAGGGTAACTGACTATAGAGTCACAATCACCACTTTTCTCAGTTTGGCATTTACAGACTGAAGAAGCAAACCCCAAAAAGGCCTTGATTATCTTATCTAATGGCACCTTCTCACCAAGTACTTGTACTGTCGATGAGCTAGTCTTTCCTCTTGGTCTTCTTCTGCTACTACTCTCCTACCTTACGCTTCCTACGACTTTTCTTCTTCTTGAACCCCCCCCCCCCTTACTATTAGCCATCGTCATGGCCATTGAAAATGGCAAAAACTGGTTGCTTTACCATTATTTCTACTTGTACACAATGCTTTTGGATTCCTTCATGTCTAAGCCTATTACTAGTCTAGACACATGTTTTTTTTTCTCTTCTCATACTCTTTTGCTGTCCTGGCTAGGAAATGGGCAGATCAGGGCTTTCGGGATTTACTTTATTGTTTTCTTTTTTTGTTGGCTCTTTCTTCGATACTTTTTACTCAGTTTCTTTTTTTTTCTTGAAATCGAAGCTGTTTCTTTGGGGGGGGATCCTTTCTTCTATCTTATTTTCTTTGGGGTCTTTGGAGCTTCTTCCGACGGACGGACCAATCTTGTTTCTGCTTT
The DNA here is from genome assembly GCA_001856765.1 of Endoconidiophora polonica. NCBI lineage: Eukaryota > Fungi > Ascomycota > Sordariomycetes > Microascales > Ceratocystidaceae > Endoconidiophora > Endoconidiophora polonica. The sequence continues at coordinate 462,959 of LXKZ01000076.1, read as the reverse complement.
TAGTGCTACTATTCTATTCTGATGGGATTCTTTTTTGGGCTCTTTTTGCCGTATTATTCATTGTCTTCATTTTGGGATTGGGATGGACTTATTGGGGATACTGTTGGGGTGGGTCTTTTATCTTCAGGCTGGAACTTGATATTTGGATTTCTTTTGCCGGACATTTTATATTTTCACGGCATATAACTAGTTACTTTTTACAGACAAATTTTATTTATGGGTATCTCAATAATTTCATGAACACAAACTAGCCAATATTGACTGTAAATTCAGTACTCGGTTAGATATTGCTTATACGTATTACTTTTTGTGGGTTTTTAGGACTCGACTATCGACGTACGTTGGTAATTACATGTGAAATATCCTTTTAAATGCATATTTGCCATTTTCCTGTCTGGGTTTGTCTACGGTAGGTCACGTCTAGTTTGTACTTCTGCCCGCAGCTTTTCTTTAACTAAGTTTTGATCTCGATTGTAACCCTGAATTTTTTTTGTTTATCTGAGAGCCCTCATCTGCCTCGATTTGCCGCATCGGCTTTCATTGTTACCGTGATAAAGTAGCACCTACAGTCATACAAAAAGAGCTCACAATCGAAGGAGACAACATGAGAGCTATTCACCTGCAGTTTGCTCTAGTATAGACTGTTGCTTATGCAGTATAATGTACGTCTGTATGTATGGATTGGTGCAAGATGCAGGCAAACATTGTGTCAGCCATATGATCCAGGTTACACTCTGACTTTCTGGGCATATGGGACATGATGAATTACAGCAGCTGCGCCTGGCCGACCACAAACTATGGGAGTAGCTGCACGCGTAGTGCCTTTTCCGATCGTGATGCCTTTATAATCTCCAGGTTTTGGTTTTATAGATACTTGTTGTTCTATTTCTTCTGCATATGAAACAAGACTATCAACGCTAAGCAGAAGCCTGTCTTGTCGATATGGAAGGTCACACTGAACTCGATAGAGTAGAAGAAGAATTTCATCTCTTTCTCTCTCTCTCTCTCTCTCTTCAAGCTACCGCCAATAAAACCAAGAAAAAGAATAGCCGTAGCTCGCACAGCCCGATTGACAGAAGTGAAAGCTATGCACCTAGGCTGCGTGCTTTCTACCAAGTCATGAAGTAGTACACGCCTTGTAGAAAGACGTGTATATGCTTCTTTCCTACTAGAGATAGTTTGTCGCCTGTATGCAGACTTACCTTTTTTTTTCTTTCTCGCTGATTATTTCCCGCTTGATCTCGTCGTTATGAGGCGCTCGCTAGCTCCGCCCGTCTTATCACGAAAAAGACAGAAAGAGAAAAAGAAAGAGAAAGTGCCTCATTATACAATCATCTTGAATCTTAACCTTCTACGTTTTACTACTTTCCTTCTTTGGTCTCAAGCTGTTTTCCGAATTTTACTATCCATCGTATCTCTGATCTTAGTTTCTGGCATATCCTCGCTATATTTAGAGAGACATAGCGAACCTAATACCAACCAGTGCTAAACACAACAAATAACATACTAACAAAGGTCTAAAGCAGTACCCTCACTGCGTTCTATTCTTCTTTTTTTGGCGTACTTCAAAACTGCCCAATACGAGAATCAACTCGGCTAAAGGCATAGGAGCGTCTTTTGTGAGCCTTTTTCTTTTAGCTTTCTAGAGACACATGTACCTTCTTAGTCATAGTCACTTAAACAGACGTCACGTCATTTGTTTGCACATACCATACGCTCTATATTGTATTATAGGAAGAAGATCTATATCGCCAAGTAATATAAGAAACAAATTCTTCCCTCATGGCCAACCTCTATCTATGTTAGTACACTTCATAAAGATTCTAGCCAAGATAGAAAGAAGGAAGAATACAGGAGAAACAAGACCATACCCCCCCCTCCCCCCTTCCTCCCATCCCCAATATCCCCAATATCCCCAATATCCCCTTCCCTATAAAGACAATAGCGAGTGAGGAGGTATGCTTCGTTGTGTTGCCACTACTACTGAAACTACTACTACTACTGCCATTCGGCGCTTCTCTTTCTTCGGGGTAAAGCTGTCCGAGACAAGCCACCGATTTTCGTTCTCATCTCTGTCGGGGACAACGCAGTGCTGAAGGATGCAACAAGGAATATTGAGGAGGTGTTGTAGTAGTTAGTCAAAGTCTGCGATCGACCTGTTTCTGTCGTTGTTTCCTCCCATATCCTCATGTAGTTAGTACATGGCATGTCTTTTGTGTAGCATGCATATAGCTATTGTTGATACTATTTCAAAGTACGAAAATATGTCTGGAACATATGTACATTCTGCATTATATGTATATTCATTACCTGTTGTTTTTGCCGTTTCTGGATGGTCTCAAGTAGTAAGTGCTTGGAAAATGGTATACGTATAGAGTACCTGACCTAGAGATATACTACTAGTCTGGTGGGAGGTACTATCTGTGTCAATTCATGCACTACTGACTAGCTGTACTGTCTCCAGAGAAGGGCGAGTTGTATGATAGCTGCTGTGCTGGCTAGGGTAACACTGGACTGAACTATGGAGAGAACATAACTGTATATATCTATATACATGCTATATATTCAGGCCAGCACACTTTGCTGTGATTATATTTTGCAGTATTCTCGTGAACGGAGCCCGCTTTCGGGCCAGGCGAGGGAGGTGAAGCAGGCTGGTTATAGGAATACATCATTATACCATGTACCTGATACTAAGATGCAGACTTGCAAGCAGAGCAGAATGGCACATTCCCGTTTTTCTATTCTATGCAACATTAGGCTTTATCTTTTTTTTGCAAGACTTGAGAGTAGTACTGGAAGGAGTGGCTAGTTCGGACAAGTCGATATGATGTGTCTTAGGACAGGGGAATCACCACATGACTATTTTGTTTTTATATTTATCTTTATTCTATACCTACTCCCCTTTCATCATTATTACTGAATGCCTGATCGGTATGAGTAAGAGGAAGCTTTATCGTTTGCCTTGAAAAGCTCCCACAAAGAAAGAAGGGAGGGGGGGAGGAACACCACAAGTGATCACAACGCAGCCGGGCGATCGCCACCTGCGGATCGGCGCAGCACAAAGACATCAACTTTTCTTGCACTTCTATTGTTAGAAGAAAAGACATTGTCTACTTTAATACGTCCATTACCCTCTATAGACGTGGCTTGGTAGAGGAGTTTCCACTTTCCAGAGGGCTTTTCAGAGGGCTAGTCAGGGGGGGCTGACAAGAGACAGCGTATAACTCTCAGATAACACAGCGGACGGGCGTATTGTGCAACGGTGACTACAAAAGGCGACGAGAGAGCGAAGGCCGGCGGGAACCAGATAGGCACGAGAATACAGATCTCAGGCCCGTCATCTGCAACAGACAACAAGGACAATAGGACTAGCCCAGGCCAAAGACAACACACCGTACTGGCGATGAAAGGTGAATACGAGACGGGCGCGCGCAGTTTACGCAGCCACTCTCACGTTAAATGCCGCCATCCAGCATCCATCTTGCCAACGCATCAGTTTTCTCTTCCTTTTTTTCTGCCTCTTTCTGATAGCTCTAAGTAGTACTAAGGCGGAACGCGGCCATCCATCCGTTCACATCCAATGCCAAAGAACGCTACGTGCATAAGCACTTATCACTTCTCTTTTCCCTTTGCTGAGTCTCATGAGTACCAAGCGAAAGACCTACTCATAGTGGCGTATGTATTTATTTTTCTTTATTCAATCTTTTACCTTGCAGCCTATGTTCTTTTGGCAACTATAGTATATAGTCTCACGAAAGCAAGGTCCTACCTACGCTTGTTTGGAAGGGGGGGAGAGGGAAGGAAGAACAGCAGTGAACAGTGATGGTGTTGTCCAACTGTTGTGCTACGCCATCAGAGACCTATGTCTGCAAGTACGCGGGATCTCAGTGTTGCCCGCAATCCCACCATGTATCATATGCTATATACTATACACTACACACTATACACTATACACCATGTACCCATGTGCTACACGTAGGCTCTTTGCTGAAGCTCTGGAGGTGCTTTGCCTGAGTTTCCTCCAACCAGACGCTGTTAGCCAAGTCTACCGATCCGAGTGCAGGCGGCTGTAGCCTGTGGAAGTCGCACACAAAGCTGTGTAGTTCTCACGGGCGTCGAGAGATTAATGGGTGGTTGGCGGCTGCCTAGCCCTTCTCTTACGTCTGAAGGGAGTGAATGGCCTTTTGTGATGAAGACAACTATATATACTCTAAGATATTCAGCAAGTCTAGTCACTTTCGCGGTATTTAAAGTTTGTGTGCTCCTAAATTTTTTTTTTACAACAAATGGTATCACATGCAATATAATGTAGATGCTTCTTTTATAAAGACATTATACATAGTTGATCACCCAGTAGAGCATAGACTCCTACAAAACGCTCAATCATATACATACGTAGTGCACACATGCATCGTGTCACCACTGCACAGATTTTTTTTTCCGCTATATTCCATCGCCCCTTGTCCAACTGTTCTACAGCAGACGCTCTGGCTAGCTACTACTCTCATCATTAGCACACTATATATATCCTTCTGTATATTCTTCCCGTATCCATATTTTGTTGCTTCCAGCCTGCAGAACATGGCCTGGTGGCATGCTGTACATGAAATGTTGCTGGGCCAAGCGCCGGTGACCGCGAGCCACTACATACCTGTATGTTGCAAAGTACTGTGTTATTCTCGTATAACTGCTTTGTTTATGTTTGCAGATTTCAGGCTGCAGTGAAGCTTTTTGTAGCAGAACGTGAAAACTCTGGCAAAGTCTGACAACCCCCCCCCCCCCCCTTCCCTTTCTTTCTCCCTACCTCTTCTCTCGCAAAAGCTTCTTAATGTATCTTGCCACTAACTACGAGGATAGATTCGGCCCGGATCCGTAGACCCCGGCCGTGTGCTGCCCAATCTAGTCTCCATCGGCAGTGGCTAGTGAGATTCACTTGAGTTACAGTGTATCTACCCTTCCTTGTAGATAGATTTAAAGTCCATATCCCCGAGCTAGGCCTTTTATCCTGCTACCATTACTACTCTTATTATTATTAGTTATAATACTACTACGCCCCCTAGCATTACCAATAACTCTTTCTCTTCTGTCCCGAGTATGTATGATAAGATACAGACATATATATATTAGTGATACTCCCTCCTTCCGCAAGTGCCCTATCTTGATATAGCCGACGGCTGATGGTTTACAAATATTCCCTTGAAAAGCCTCTATCTGGACCAAAATCTAGACGTAATACCATAGATTTTTACTGGTGGCTCGATCGACTACAGCTAGAAGATAAAGTACAAAGAAGCCCCCCCCCCTCCCCTCTCTAAAAGAATAAGACAAAATAAAACTTGGAATGAAATCAGGGATATGCGAGATCCAAACAGAAACAAAGAGAGAAAAAAGAGACAAATGACAACAAAAAAAGGGCCATAAGAAATGGCAGATCCCGTTCCAGGCTGAGCACAGAGAAAGAGAATATGACCGTGAACGCCATGATAGCCATCTGACCTTTCAGCCTGAGCTTAGAACTGCATTCCAAGACAGCCTAGCCTATAGAGCGAGTTCAATATAGCTAGGGTTCTCCACCTCTGAGGATACTCTTCTTTTGAAGGTCTCAGACGCCGCCCTTCACCCGCTAGATTTAGGGCGTTGCGTAGAGACTGAAGGTACTAACTAGGGAATGTTGGATCTGTAAAAATATTCTTTCAGGCAAAGAAGGGTAAACTAGGCAAATGGTAATAGGCCGTAAGTACAATACACTTCACCTTTTTAAACTAAGGTACCAGGCGATCCTGGCTCGGCTAACACTGAGCAGGCAGAGCCTACCATTATCTACAGATAGGCCCATATATTATCTCCTTCCCTTCCCTTTGTCTTTGTAACTATCTATCTACTATGTAACCAGGCGAAGATTATAGGAATTAAGCTTGGTAGACAACTGAACCACTTTCCACCGTTTTTCTAGCCAGTAACCTGGGGGTGGGGGGGGGGGGGCTTCTGCATCCACTTAGTCACCCTCGGACCGATTTTGCTTTGGTATCAGAGCAAAGACTTCAGTTTTGACTGCTGTGGCTATTCTACATAAAGCTGTAGTATTTTATAAGGTTATATGCATTCGGGTTGTAACGGCACGAATGTAAGTGAACAATTGGCTGCTCTATCAAGAATGTATCTCGGGGGCTTTTCTCGTCCCTTTTTTCTTCTTTTTTTTCTTCTTTTTTTTCTTTTAAGATTAGTACCATAACGAGGTAAGGAACAATAAAGTAATTAAAAGGGTTACTTTTAGATACATTTTTTAGCTATTGAGACCCCGAGAAACATTTTGGCATGGACATTCTGTCTTCGTACTTGATACGACATATGCCCTCTATTAGGCACTGCCAGCCAATAGCAGTGCATGTTTTTGATCTTTCTGCCTAGTCAGTTCTTTTTTCAAGTTTTTCTAGTTAACTCTAAGAAGTAAAGATAAAACATTCACGACCGTTATCGTATGAGATTCATAAACTTTGCCTGTTTTGGAGGATGTGATGTATGCAGATCGCCTGTACACGCCCTATGGCACATGTATTCAAGATGCGCTGACCGTAAGCATCAAGGCCGACTATTTGAGCCTGGCTGATAAGCTTAGCAGAGCAAAAACTGGAGTAAATTTATATAAACGGGCTGCCGTTGTCTCCAACTACAGCGCCTTTGATGCTGTATGCGACGTTGTGTGCCAGAATATGCCCTGTTAAGCTTCCCCTCCTGATTTCTTCTCATAGATAGAGTCAGGATAATGGAAGCTTTAGTGTAGATGTGTCGCACTAGGGCTTCTGAAACAACAAAACCTCCTAGCAGTGACTTATAGTAGGCTAACCTGCTGCATATGACTGGTACATGTACTTATAGGTGCGCCACAAACAAAGCAAGTACAGCATACATACAATCAGTAACACTCCCCCCCCCTTTTCCACCCTCCACGTCTTGGTTCTGCACAACGTCGCTAGGGCAAAAGTGGCACTTTATCCCTCACTCAGACATGCTCTTTTCCTCTTCACTTTTGTCGCTTTTGTTTCCGGCGAGTCGACAGGGAAACAAGGTTGACGAGAAGACACAATTAGTACGAGTGTGAAGTACGAGTTGGACATTAGAACCTTCTGCTTGTATTCTGACAAGACGCAAGGGAGACGACGCCCGCCTTATGCTGGCCGTTTTGTCAGGTCGAATTCGTCTAGGCCTCTAGTATACTGTAGGTAGACTATAGGCCTAATAATATCGGGGGCATCAGAAAACGATCTATCGCGTATCTTACAAGTTAGTCTTGAACTGAACCAACGCCACGGCCGCCCTTAGTCTCTAGATTGGTGGTGTGCCTGTTAAACATATATTGATATCACCACAGCTACGGTTCGTTAGCTTCGCACCGTATGGTAGCCAGCCGCAAGTACCTTGGTGATTTCATTCCAAGCGATAATAGGCTTCAATATTGATACAACTTGCTGCCGGCATGGGTTAAAATGACTAAATGACTAACACGTCGCTCTTTTTTCGTGTGTAACAACTTTTCCCTACATTCCTACCAGTATAAGCAAGCATATCAGCCAGAAAGCTCCGATACTCCGTTCCGGTTGTTACGCTGTGTTCCATCTATATGAAGTGTGTAATATATGAACAACGGGTATCTTTCGGAAGGCGTCAAGTTGTCGGTTGCAACTGTACTTACAGCTTTTTTTATTTTTTATTTTTTATTTTTTCATCTTCCGGGGTATAAGGGGCCTTGTTCATTCGTCCACGCGATGTTGTACAGTCAGTCGAGTATCTACAGGATATGTCATAGGGTGCTTTGTTTGGAATTTGATAGAATATTTTATTCTTCCGATAGATGGGCTAACTATGAGTATATAAGCATAATCTGGTTCAGATTCCAATTCTGTAAGAAGACAGAACATTGTAATCAACTTGGCAACGAGTGAAACTATATGGAAAGGAAGAACCACGAGAAAAGGAAAGAAAAAAAAAAAGAGAAATATGATATTAAATTCAGAATCATCTAGAACATCAACCTAAAACAACTACTATGTGTAACTATATACTATTGCTATTACTGTAACCGCGATATGCTTTTCTCACATCATACCCTGCGTGCTTTTTCCTAGCCGTATCTCGGTGAATAGTTGTTTATGTCCGGTACAAATCCTTGAACCTTTGAATCTAAAGGAGATTCGCGGTATCTAACATTGAGGCAACGCCATTATAACCGACACCGCCCAAGTCAAACCATTCTCGCTATCTTCTGGTACGTGCCGCCCTCCTTGCCTCCAGCCGATGTCACGGAAAAAAAAAAGACCTCGAACGCTTTGAGATCTGCGATGCAGTAGCGTTGTACAAGTTAAAGAAAGAGAGAAGAAGGACAAAGAGGCAGTGCCAGAGTACGCTCTGCGGCTAGACAACGATAGACAGAAGAATACGGAGATAAGCTCCCCGGGCACGGCATCGTACACCAGGCCTCAACTCAGATATCGATATGAGTTATCCAAATTTCATCTGCCGCGGCATCGTTGTCGTTCTAGGATCTCAGATAGGCAGTCCAATCAGTATAAAGCTCCATCTACTGATATCAATCTCCCAGCTCTAGTTGCCCCTGGCGGCTGACCAGAATATTATACGCCACTGTTGTCATCTTCAATTATAAAGTATTCACTGTCTCTCGATCGCCAGTCATCTAGTTAAGCCTCCCAACAATGCGCAACTGTCAATATTGAGAAATAAGGGCAACGGCCTTTCCTTGATGCTGTAATACGAAAAATGCATTGACATTTCATTTCTCACGCCAGAGACGTCTCCGGGTCAACCATAGAGGCCGTGCCCTCGACAGTGAGCAGCTCCTCGGCATGGCCGTTTACAGCGGTTTCCGCTGATGGTTCTCTCGTGGCTACGACCTTGAAGTCCTCGCCGAGCTTACAGCCCTTGTAGTTTCCGTAAAGTTTCTCAAGGCCATGGATTCCGCCGCCGTTGAAGCGCTCGCCATTGGCCTCTCTATTGCCCAAGGCGATGACAGACGCAATCAAATCCTTGTTGATCTCGTCAGATACCCCACTATCCTGCTTGTAGGCTGGATGAGCAGCTACAAAGTCACGGATCCAGCGCGCAGTAGTGCACAGTTCGCCACTAGCTCGCTGGCGAATGAGACTGATATACTTGGCTAGCCCACATCGTGTCGTGATATCGACGTTGATGCTGTCCAAGTACGACTCGACGATAGTAACTAAGCCAGGGAAGCCGCCGGATTGGCCATTGATAACTTCGTTGACCGTCATTTCGGTATACTCGTCTTCGACAGGGCCGAACGGAGATGTTGGCCGGCTAGGCGCTCTAGATCCAGGCCGGGAGTCGTTTCCAGAGCCAGGGCGGGAAACTCTCTTTGGAAACGGATCCTTGCGGAAATAGAACTTCTCGGTGCTGACTGCATCTAAAGCATGGGCTCTTTCCATGTTCTCGTCGACCTTCTTGATAGGGATGTAGAAGTTGAGGTCAAACGATAGGATAGCCCGCGTTATAAGCACGATAAAGACGGAAAAGGCCGCATTCTCAAAGTCTGTTAGCTGGATCTCCATCGGACGGAACTCTACTCTCCAGCCTATAGAGTTGTCAGCCGGTGGAGGCTTGAAACGCATGTGCTGCCAGTTGGTCGACTGGATGTTCTCGAAATGATCGGTCTTGGTTAGATCTAGCTCTTGCAGGTCTTCTTCGAAGATTACAATCGGATCCCTTATGAACAAATGGGCAAAATGCGTAGCTAGACGATCGTCCATGCCACCGTCCATGAGCTGTCTCTTTATAGCTGGATCAGTGACTAGATCAGGATCGAAGTACTCGGCCCGCAGCCGCGAATCCGTAGAGATGTATGTGGAGTTGGAGGCGTATCTAGACTTGGGGATTCTCCATCTGTCATTCTCGAGCGGCTTTTCGCCGAGTTCCTCTGGCGTTCTGTCATCTACTGAGTTGCTGATTTGGTTCCACCTAACATCAGTGTTGGCCAGGAAACCCTTGTATATGGGAGTCGCTGCGGTAAGCGCGAGCATAATTGGGCCAAGAGGGCTTAGTTGATCGTACATGGTACGGCCCTCCAGCAGATTCTTGGCCTGGAACGTGATTTGAAGACAGCAGCTTCCCATGCCAAAGGCCATAGCATCCATGTGGATGAAGTTGTCGGGCGCTGCGCCGTTTCTGACGTCGGAATCTTCAGGCCACGTATGCATGTCAAAGTTGACCGTTGGGTCTACCCAAGGCTTGGGCGTGTTCTTGTCGAAGAACACAGGCACATTCACCTGAACTTTGCGGCCTCGGCGTGATCGGATGTTTGCGGCCAGCGTTGGGAATCGGATATGCGGGTTAGCAATCTCATCAGGAACAAACTGCGAGCGAAGCTTGTCGCCCGAGGGTGGGTAGTAAGGATCTGAGAAAATGCCGGGGGATCCCAATCGGGGATATGTGGTGAGGGTAATGGGATACTCGGTGGGAAGCATGTGCGCCCGAGCAAGTTTTCTCCTGTTTTTTTTTTTGACAGTCAGCACACTGTCGGTCACTGTTAGTATATTGTCAGATATTTGCCTACCGAAGTCTCATATCAGGTTCAACCTCTAGAAGCTCCTTGAAGCCGATGCCCCAGGGCTCACCGGGCGTCGTCTCCAGCATAAAGCGGCCAAACTCAGGGTGAAACACAGGCATAGCATGTCTATACTAGCTGTTAGTATCATATTAATGACAGTATGATATCGGATATATAAAGCTTACTGCTTCAGCGATCCAGAAACATCTTGGAGCGTGACATTCTTCAGGCGCGAAAGTTCCTCTAGAATCTCGGCTTGGCGTAGCGAAACAACCACATGCTTGTCTTTGGAGTAGATGACGACCAAGTACTCAATCTATGGACCCAGTATGTGTTAGATAATTGGGCGGACGAATCAGTAGACACGCCACTAGTTGGAATAGCGTAGTCAGGAAACGGGAGGGAAAATCACCTCATCACCCCACAACATGGCGTCTCTCTCCTTTGTCTTTGCCTTATTCCATATTTCAAGCAGTTGCTACAGAGGAAGATCAAACGAGTCAGTAAATGTGGCGGGTTCATGGTATGCCAGCGGCCGCTATTGTGAGTTTGATACAAAGCAGTTGTTCCGTCTTGCATGGCTATTCTATTGATCTAGAAGCCCTGCTAGAAGAAGCGTGCAACTACTACCTCGTGTCCTCACGTGGAGTCTTCATGGCTAGATCCATGGCGATCAGTTCTTCATACCTGGATTCCCCATTCCCGGACTTGCTGAGCTCTCAGTTTAGCCTCGGGCCAGTCCAGGGCCGTTCCTAGTGCTCTGTATATTCGATGTTAGAGTGTCTTTACTATAAGGTGTCATAGTCCAGGTTCCAAACTTACAGTAGACCCATATTTAGATAAGAAGATGTATGAAGAGTGCCGATAAGAAGTGTATATGCAGATAGATTCAGGTGATTGTAGCTGTCTACTCGAAATTGAAGAAGGCCAACCAGACAACGCAATGGGCTCTGTCCAGTCTTAAGGGAAGCCGATTTTTTTCTGGGAAAATTCTGAATTTTTCTTTGGCCCGAGTGCCTCTGAGTGTTTCAAGCTGCAGGTATTCCTTTTTGTTCTCGCTGGAAAGCGATATGTGAATGCAGATGTGGTCTTTGGCAAGTTCGGCCTGTCCTAAACTTAGCGCACAAGTTGGTGATATAGGTGATGGTACTGCAGCAACCGAGGGAATGTGAAGGAGAGCAAAGCTCTGGATGTAACTACAGGAAAGCCCGCCTTAAAAATTTGTTTGCTTATAAGAACATCTGTGGGGGAGAGAAAGAAGGGAGGGNNGGGGGGGGGGGGGGGGGTAGTCCCGAAGATATACAGGGAAGATTTTATTTTAAAAGGGAAAGATAGAAGAGGAAAAAAGCACCGGCCAACGAGCAACGAACGACTAGAGCCTCAGCTAAGCAAACATTCAGCTTCCACAATGGGAAGTCCCAGAGAGTTTCTATGAGGCAAGATTAATTGTCTTTCTGTCAGCGAGCTCGTGGGGGAGACAAGTAAAGAAGGCAACAAGAAAGAGATATCAGTCTAGCAATAGTAGATAATAGAAGCCCGGGACGCAGTAGGACTCGGCGTACGCCGACGGTGGAGGGGGGAGCAGTAGAGTGTCCCAACCGGGCAGGGGCAGGACTTTCCTTATTTGACTTTGTCACGAACTGAGGAAGTGGAAAAGTTGATGACGGTTGAAGAAATAAGAGAAGAACAAGGATAGAAAAATAGAGCAAATAGTCAGCAAAGGAGCGGCCGCTCGTTGTGTGTTTTGGGTTCTTGTTTAGGTCCTTGCAAGGAGGACAGCCCGGCAAATACCCTAACGCTTATGTTGATTCTTTACCTCACTCTACTCTAGATCGTGAGGCTATTTTTTTTTCTCTTGCTCAGAAATTCCAATCAGTAGCTTGTGGCGTAGGTTTGTGGCGCTCCTACTATAGATTTCGGAAATTTTTAGGCTAAGAGGATGAAAGTAAGTTAAAAGGGAAGCTAAGCTACAGATAGATTAGCCTTCGATTGCAGAAAGATATGCGGAGCCATTCAAGTCCAATCTTGCGTGAGATACAAGAGTGTCTATTGGATAAAAGCCTCTCAAACAAAGATCAAGAAAAGAGAGAAGAGATGATGCTAGTGAAGTTTGACGACTTGCTGCTACAACATGGTGAGAGCACGTACTTCTACGCCAATGAAGAATAGACAACTGGTACTAGTTGTAACTTCCGAAGTCTCCCTTGAATGGCGACGAATGAGAGAATAGAATGTTCCTCGTCAAAGGAGAGAAGGAAGAAAAGAAAAGAAAAACCCATCCTTTGCCAAGAGCTCAGATGTCACCCTTTTTTTCTTGGTTTCGTTTGTTCCGACAACCATAAAGGACTTGTCTTTCCCAGAGACCTCGACTAAGCATTAAGTTTGCCCGTCTCAGACTGTCACATAGCAGTGTTTATCTTCACCAATCTATCTTTAAGTGGTATGGAGTCTTAATAATCAAACATTAGCGCATTATTTTCGTTGTCTTATAGGGTTAAAGTGCCATTCAGAACCCTAAATTTATAATGAAGTTCATTTATACTTCAGGTAAACTCTAAATGCTATTTTAAATAGGTTCTTTTGATAGCGAAGCCCTTTTATCTGTATCTAACACAGAACAACATCGCTTCTACGCTTGGCTAATGCTAATCTATTATGCAACATTCCATGCTGGCTATGTTCTATCTTGACCGTTCTAGTTTCACCAGACACGCTTATGTGATTGTGGCTGACCTGCACGTTCATCCTTCCTGTCGACCTTGCTGCAACCCCTTCGCAAATCAATTGATCTGGCACGCCATCGCTACGTCTGTCTAGCCTTTTGGATACCTCTTCCTATTCGTTGGACCAGAAGTGTCAGCGCTTTAGCGAGGTGATCAGTCACTCTATAAAACTTGCGAATTCCTACTGCGCGGAAATATATGGTATGACTGTAGTGCGCGTAATATAGCATTTGTAAATTAATATGCGAGCTCCAGTTCTGCTTAGAGTTTGGAATTCCAGAAGAAATGCTAGAAACAATAGTTCTGTCAGCCACCGTATAGTTACTGATAAAACAACTGCATTGGCTCGATCTATCCATATATGAAGCGGCCTTGTCGACGACTGTCAGAAAGCTAGATTACGTGATTTCAAAGCTTGCCTGTTCAATGAATGTTGGCGCCAGGGAGGAAGGAGAGCTGTCCGGTGCTGCTTGCTTGCTTATAAATCAAATCTAGTCCAGCCTCCGGAAAGTTTACAAAGTACCGGCCACATTTTTTCATGTTTGGTTGACCACTGCAGTAAGCTCCATTTGCGATCACACAGTAACAACTAATCTTCTTGAATTTTCTAGATAATGCTATGTAATGTTGATGTTGGGTTGATTTTGTAATGTTTTCCTACCTACACCTTGGGATGAAATAGACCAGTACTATCAACCTCGTACATAAACGCAACGCAAACCTATTTCTCGGCATTTTTCGTGTAGGTTGTCAAATCCGATCGTCGCGGCTTGATCTTCAGAGACGCTGCTTTCCCCCGTAGAATCTTGGTCGCAAGTCGTCGAAATATATCTTTACGAGGCTTGGGTGTATCGGATTTTATGTAGCTTGCCGAATCTACAGTCCGGCCACTTTGGAGCCTGGAAGATGGTTTGTCGTCACTGGCCAATATATTTCCACGGAGATCATTGTGGCCCGTAAATTTGCTGGTATGTATACCTTCCGCTATAGCAGCTGTCTTGGAGTCGAGTCCTAGGTTTAGAGTGCTTGGACTTTCTTCTAGCTCCATCTCAAATAACCCGTGATTTCGCTCGTATGTATCCTTATCGTGTGGAACACAGGCTAGAACACGGAAATCGATTGGCCTTTCCCAAGGCGTATAGTCCACATACTCTCGCATTGCCTTCTAGGCAGGTGGCAAGTCATGGGGCCATGGCCCAGGTTGGGGTTTCCGGCGGGACCAGGTGAGAAGCTGGTCTTTATAGACATGGAGCAATCCATACAGACTTGCACAGCGAAATACATTCGTATCTTCATAAGACCAGCCTGTGGAATCATCTGATACAACTTCATAGAAGCTGAGTCCGTCTGCAATAGAGACTGGCTCCAATCTCTCTTTTTGGCGTTTCGACCAGTCACAAAGAAAAGGACCATTCTTAGACCGAATAGTGAAGTCAACGAGATAAACAATCTCAACCAGTGGGAAATGCCCAGGTATCCAATAGAGGCTAGTATGCCGAGGCATGACTTCTTGCATAGCCCAAGGGTCACACAACGACGGAGAATATGGCAGTGCTATCCTGCGAACACTGGCAAACTCTGGGAAGATCGAAGCAATGAAGAAGTCATCTAGTCGCACATGGGGAACACTGGATGGTGACAGAGCTGTTAACTGGATGTGTTTGACATTCTTCGGATATGGCGTTACCTCTGCTGATGCTTTGGTTTCTTTTTTAGCACACTTAAAATGTCGATTTGGCCGTTGTATATTCTCAGCTATAGCGAGCTGGAAAAAGAAGATATCAGATAGGGCGTTTATGTAGAAGCCAGCCCGCCCACTTGTCTCCTGTCTTGAGAAGAAGTGTACATGGTCAGGCCGCATCCGAGTGGTCTTTCTATGACTCGTTGTACTATTAAGAACCCGATACATTGACGGGTTAGTCGACTTCAAAAAGCCCGAACATCGATGTCCAGGAAGTGTTCGCGGAGCAAGCAGTTTGAACGCGGGACCGTATTCGTGGCTCGGCACCAATCCATCCCAGGCCGGCCTATAGATATCGAAAGGTGAAACGGTATGTATCGAAAACATATGCATTGGTGAGTAGGATGTCCATTTGGTTCCGCTAAGCCATGAAGGTGGTAATTGATGTTTGCGTAGTTTTGTCATTTTTGTGTGACGTGATGCTTTCAGATATGTCTGCGTATGATTTTCTACCAGTGCTAGAATATATAAGTCAATGTTGGACATAAGATCTGATAAAGGCGTGTCATAAGCTTGAATTCAATGACAACTAAGTAAAGCGTCTGGTTGACAATCTTACCGTGCATATGGAGGGCGACGATGTTATAATCAATAACGAGCTGCCAATGGCGATGTGATAAGGAACAAATATAGAGAAAAGTAAGACTTCTTAGCTATAGAAAGAGGTGAATGTAAACAGAGACTTAGAAGCAACTACTTCTTCATACTGAATGGTGGATTCATTCAATGCCTAGACGAACGGAAGAAGCCGTCTTTCGGACAAAACATTTAGCAACTCCCGAACATGGAATTTACGATCATACATAGGGAGATATGTTAGTAATGATGTTTTATTGATAGAAACAGCCTTGATGATGGTGACGATCTTGCAAGTGAATGGGTTGTTGGGCAACACTCATAGAGGTTTCATAACTTAGGATAGCAGTAACAACTGCTATCTACAAGAGATAATGCTACCAAGTGATGCCCCCCCCCCCCAAACTAGAAAATAAGAGTCATGCAGGCTACCAGATGTTCTGAGTCTATTTACACATAAGGATAGTATAACGAATCAGACACGACTCTAAAAACAGTGATATAAACACAGGCCAGTCATTATACAGAATTATGGCGAAAAGAGGCAGGAAATGCGCCAGAAGATGAACCAGGATGGCGAGGATATAGAATATGGGGCAATAAGAGGCAAGTTGAGAAATAATAAACAAGAAATGAAGAAGTGTAAACTCCAATAGGACCCAAAACCAGAGTGATGTGATGAAAAGGAGAAAAAAAAGACGGCGAGAAAAAAAAAAAAAGGTATGACCAAATGAGCGTACGAAGAAAAAGAACCAAAACATACGACAACGCCAGATATCAGGACGCCGTGGTATAAGCGTCTAGTAAAGAAAAAAAAATCCCAGATGAAAAGAAAGCAATAAACACAAAGACAAGCCCAGTCATGAGAAGCAGACCGAATACATCAACAACCGAGAACACATGAAAACGTACTCTGCCCGAACAATCTTTTGGAGAAATAAAACCGCATCGAACTCCAGATTAGAGCGATACAGAAAAAAAAGGCGTTGGTTTACAAGATCAGAGCCTTCAGGTTACGCTGAATTATCATGTCCTGGACAGACGTCATGGTGATCTTGAGTAGGTTCGTGTCAGTGGCGTTAGTGAAGTGGCCGTATATCTCCTTCTCGGTATTTCTATTGAGCGCACGGAACTTGTCGAGAAAGTACTTGCTAGCCTGGCGCCAGTCCTCCGGCGGACCCTGGTAGTCGGTAAAGCCGTGATCGTGCAATGGGCTAACGATAAGCTTGTCACGGAACAGATCCATCTTGTTCAGGAATAGAATCAACGCACTTTTGGTGAACCAGTGCGAATTCGCCACGGATTCCCAAAGCATGAGGGCTTCGTTCATTTGATTCTAACGATATATTAGCTAGTTGCCATGAGATCATGAGAGAATGATAAAAACTTACGCCATCCTTATCTTCCACCAGGCACTGATCGTATCCACTTATAGCAACAAGGAACAGCAGGCAGTTAACGTTCTCGAAGCAGTGAATCCACTTCTTACGCTCGGAGCGTTGGCCACCAACATCAAACATGCGGTAAGATAGTTGGCCAAGGTCGAATAGAGTTTCTGTGATACCGGTCGTCCGTAGACGAGCACGCAGAAGATCCTGATCGTTAGGCATGAATTCGGGGGCCCACACGCGATCAATCTCTTCTATGAAGCTATTAGAAGACAGATGTTAGCTGCTTACTCGGAATACTAGCGTGACTGATACACAACACACGATATACGTACTAAGACAGATTGTCGTGTAGCGCAAACTCGTTTCCCTTGGACATGGCTTGGCGCACACCGCGATCTCTCCATAGGGACTTGATAGGCTCAAGGTAGTCTTGAGGGAACATATCGGTCGAGCCGATCTCGTAATCAACCAAAATATGGGCCATGTTTTTCTTCTAATTGTTAGTATTGAGGCTAAACAGCCTGGATCCTGTCGGTGGCAAAAATTAACATTCGGGGGAGAGCATACCTCGTTCTCTGGGAATTGGAACGGAATGTCTAATTCCTGCATGGCACCGTAAATTACACGATATGAGTGGATAACATTGGTGAAAATAACCGGTTTCCATTCCAGCTTCTCATGGTTACTGAAGCCTTGTGCGTAGATAAGCTTCATCTGCTTCAGGACAGTAGACTTTCCTGATTCACCGGCACCTATAGAGAAACGTATTAGCAAGGCGTTTACTTCGTGGTGGTGATGGTGGTGCTTCTCCGCATGCCGGCAGGGCTGTGTGCATATTGGGTCGATTTACCAAGACTTACCTAACAGTAGCAGTTTGACTTCTCTTTCCAATCTCTTCTCGTCAGCGCGAATAAGCTTGTCAATGTTGCGGGACTGAGCGGCACCGCCGTCGTCACTCTTCCGGCTTCCGAAACACATAAAGGGCATTTAGGGAGTGTGTACGTGGATGTGTGTATGTTATATGCCTTGACAGGGCGTCGGATGGACCGTCGGATAGTTTTAGAGGATGCTGAAATCGGAGGTAAGAATTTCAAGCGTTCAGTCGTCGAATTAAAAGAATCGTTGAAGGCTTTCAGTCGTCAAGAAAAATCGTAATTCGAAGGGAAGAAAAACAACCAGAAAGAAAAGGAATAAGGGAAGACAGCTAGAAGAAACGAAGGACAGCCAAGGGAGAATATGACCGGTGTGGTTTATTGGAAGCGAGGACTGGATTCTTCGCGTTTCTGTGGTATTTTCGTCGGCTAGAGGGAGATTGGGCTGTCTTTATGGTTGGCTATACGCCCTAGTTTGAAGTTTTGTGGCTTGAAAGGTACCAGACTGAGAAACCCGATACGTGTAGCAAAATGCACCCTATGCGAAATGCCTAGGGTGGCTTATATACGATTGTATAGATGACGATAATATGTAGTGATGTCGAAGTAGCAAAAGGACTACGAAGAAGAGCTGAAGTCTTTGTATCTATATAATAGTAGTAATAGATGAATATGTGAGTAGAAATACTAATGGGAAAAGAAGGCGGGATATGGGGTGTATATCAAGGCTGAAGTTGTAGCGAGAAACAAACAGATCAGTTGATGGGTGGACTGTAGTCGCGGTGCATGATGGGAAAGCCGTCCTTTATAACTGCCGCGCCGTAGAGAATAAGTTGTTGTATTAGTAGTAAGAGTAAATAAGTTAGTCTGGGTTCTGCTTGATCTTTGTTCTTGGGAGTGGGGGGGTATGTGATGAGAATGGGCCTTGTCTCTATTTGGGTAGAGAGAACCAGGGTCACCTTCCGGCTCAAGGGTCTAGCTTTTTCTTTTTATTATTTCTTTTTCAAAAGTTGTTTCGGTTTATTCAAGATAATTTATTATGTAGGTACTGCCATTTCCATCTATCCTCGTGGTCAAGGATAGTGATGGGCCCCTCTCCGAATGTGACACACTACATGAAATCAAGACAGGCTGTTCGCAAAAGGAATGATAGAGGCAGAGAAAGAAAAAAAGAAAAAAAAAAGAGAGAGATATATGGGCAGGAGCCTCTACATGAACCACAGGTTAATACATCAGTAGAATTCGAAAACAAAACACAAGTTGTCAAGATCAACACGATAGACAATAAGATCATCAGGGTTCTTACCCCAAATTCAAAGGAGGACGGATGAAAAGCACAAGAGGGCTATCCTGGGGAGAAACCATGGTCCTAACCCACTAGAAACCTAGACTAAGCAAAGTGCATATACAGCACCGCATAGCGAAGATCGTGTGTCTCAGAGGGGCGTGCCACAAAATAACCAAGTGACAAAAGCCGACTAAGTTGGCTAGTGCCGCTTCTGTCGAACTCTCGATCTGTGTCTATTATATACTATTTTTGCCTCAAATATCTTGTCTTAGTATTACAGCTTTCAAGTCAGCATCACTAGTGGCGCTGCAGAACGGCGAGATAGTCTGCCCTGTCGCTAAGTCCGGCGATATCCAGTCCACCGCCAAGTTTTCTAGTCATCCTGTAGAGGATCCCGAGCGACAACATACTTTCGAAGGGAATATATATCGTATCTTGCGTCTACTAATAGTTATTATCTATCACACACACACATGATATATTCGGCATTAAACATATTGCATTAGTATATAAAGGAAAGAAAAAAAAAGGAGATAGGAGACATAGCCAGGCAAAATACAATTATTTGAATTTTAAGAAATTTACACCCCAGACAAGACGTTAGACTCCACTCTACAAGTAAACCAGACACTTGAATCACCACCAAACCAATACTCAGTTGGGGGGAAGCCAAGGCAAAATTTCGAGGCCTGAACTGAGAGGAATCAAGAATATACGAAATCGGCGCCAGTGTGGGCCTGTAGAATACTGTAGTGATTTTATTGACTAGTGCTAGTGGAGAGAGAAGGACGAACCAGAGAAATGGCGAGAGATACAGGGTTCCAGGCCGCTTTTCAACAGGGCCCTCGACATCTCAGTGTCGACTTGATTCTAAGAGTAGCATTTTCTAGGCCATTTCAATCATTTATCTCCCGCTTAGAAATCCTCTAGTTGTCCTGATCATACATAGCAATGCCGTTTCGTAAAGTTTAAGGGGAAAGAAGAACGTCGATCACAAACAGGACACCGCCGAAGTAACATGGCAGCAGTCAGGGGAATATGCCAATACTGATGAATACAATAGAATCTTTGAATGAATAAGACCGGACAAAGAATTCCATGTACAGAACTAGAGCTATTCTATTCCGCATTGTGATTTTCTTGGCATAGGACACGATCACTTCATGTGAAGTCAAAAACGACTACGGAGAGATAGATATGCAACATAATACGAATTAGAAATGGACGATCCAGATACAAACGGCCCTGAATCAAGACATATCTCATGTTGCAGATTGCCCATAACAGAGGGGGGGGGGGAGGAAGTACAATCAATTAGGCGGTAGCGACCCAAGAAACGAGACCCATGATCCCGTAATATTAGCGGTCTATCTATTCTATCTACTGACTTGCATGTATTCAATGGGGTGGGCCACAAGATCAAAAATTGTGGGCGTGGACTCGGGATGGGGAGAAAACAATATGATTACGGCTATTCGAGCACAGTAAGAGAGCAAGAGAGAGCCGAGAGGGAACCAAGTACGGTGATGGTTCTGACGATAGCTGACTTGGGACACAGAGAGAGATTCAGGACCAAACACCATATCTAGGTCAGGTCTGAATCGGGCTGTCGTTAGGTGGTTGCAACTATACTCTCCAGCTCCTTGTTATGACGGTTAATTCCTATATTATGTATACGCAAAGCTTTCCGTGATATTTACAATAGTAGCATTTGAGCAAGTATAAGTATTGTAAAGCAAGCCTGTTTTTTTGGAACGCTCAGTACTAACACAATGTCTTTGTATAACGCTTTGAGAAAAAAATAAAAAATAAAAATAAAAAATAACCTATAAACTGAGGCAATTAGTTATGAAATACAAAGAGGCAAATAAAACGGCACGACTGGAACAGCTGATACAATATATTACTTCTTATTTCAATGCATGGCTCCGGCACAACAGGAAGAATAATAATACTCAATGCAGTGCTGTAACTTTGGGTGTATGTAGTTTAGTAGTATCTGTTCTTCATCTGTAGTTTCTATGGTTCATTCCTTCTATGCTTCTTCTGCTTCACAAATCATCCCAATGAAAAATTCAGACATCGCCTAGTCAAGTAGGTGAGGCAGGTAGGAAGAAAAAAGCAGAGCATAAAAACAAGAGACGAATCACACCAGACTCGGAATCCGGGTTAGTCAGCCATAACATAGCAGAAATTGCAACAAATGCAGTGAACAGCTAAGTCGAGTCCAGATACTTCACTCAACCCATGGCCAGCATCGTATCGTATCCTGTTATTAGATCAGATTCTTTGGCTCTCGATGGTCCATTTCATCGCTGTGCAGGGGAAAAATGCTTTAAGCGGACTTGAAATAACGTAGTACTACTAGTACTCGCTTCTTTCACTGTCGTTACCTAAACATTTTTTTTCTATCCTATTGCCAATTGATCCAGCGGGGATCTTTGTTTGCCAAGTCATTGTTACTCTCTTATACCAAAGTTCAAGTCGAGAGGATAATGATAAGCCCTATCCCTTGGATCCATCAGCTGCAAAACAAGTGAAACACAGCATAGCAAAGGTCGACATGATATGGACAGAGAGCTACGCCATTACTCTGTTGCACAATCATTCTAGCGGGCATAATAGTCACAATACTAAAACAAGCTAGGCTCGGATAGCCAAAGCTGCTAAAGTTACTAATGGAAAGAGAAAAAGAAGTATCACTAACTTCGTCATCTAGAGCCACCACCCACTATCAATGGCCACTACGCGCGTGGTGGTGGATACATTTCTCGTAATGCAAACATGGTTCTATGTCACCCTCTCTCAGCCCGAGCAGCAAAGAGTAACAACGATATGTGCATTGCCTTATTGGCCTAGTTTCTTAGTTGTAGTATCAGTAGTTCTGTTACGTTTTTTTTCCGCCGAGCCACATACGCTTACAAAGTCACACTTTATCCTTCATTCTCGTAGGTATACCATCGCTATCCGACACAGTATTGCTCTATGACACTACACCACGCACTTGTCTCGTGATTACCTATATTGCATCGTTAAAAAAGTGTTGAGGACAGTTTGCCTGTGTCACTACTGCGTCTTGGGGGCTAGCACGGCTTATGATCCTTCTCTTCTTGATAGAAATCTGATCATCGCCAACAGTCCACAATTCTGTCACGTTGTCAAGATCCGAGCACAGGATTTAACTCCTCCCTTTTACTGTTCCTTTCAAATTCAAAGGGACCTCCGTATGCTCGAAGCATTTGCTAAGCATTTACTAGTTAGTATTTAACTAAACTACTTGACTAATATCTTGTTATGTTTGTGATGTAATTGAACATGCATGGTCTTATGCAGAATGGTAATATACTTTTGACTCAGTTTGGACCCTTAGATGATCCAAGAATGCCCACAGCTAAGTTCGCTTTAAGCCTTATCGGCTTCCTATCTAGCCTCAGCTTTACAAAACTAGCCTAGCTTCCGTCGTTATTCAAGCTCATTCAGCTAGTAGATCCCGTATCGTGTTCTCTTTCTTTCACGTTAAAAACTACCCAAGTACTACCAATGTCAGCTGAAAAATGCTACCTATCTTGAAAGATCCATATTGTCGTACCAACAGTACCTTAGCGATGAGGCTTAATACAAGCTGCAGCTACTCGTGGCACCTAGTTTCAAGTCATTTTGCTAGTCTCATCACTGGCTAGCCAGCGGAGTCTTCTAGCACCAATAGCGGTAGTCAATCAATTATCACAGCCTGTCTTGTAAATACTCTCTGGTATTTACAGTCTCCCTAACTCGTACTACTACTACTACTACTACTACTAGTTCAACAAAGGCTTCATATAGAACATATGACTCACTTAGACTTACTTTTGATACCAGTACCGATACCATGCAACAGTATACTTTTCATCATGCTTAGTAGTATAGCACAGCTTCTCTGCCAGTGAAAAGGGTGTAAACCTTGTTAGGGGGTTTAATCCTCACATCACATTAACAATCACATCAAATCACAATCATAGTTGAAATTCCGCCCTTCTAGCCACGTTCAAGAAGATTGACTTTTGCCTGCTGTCTATTAATAATCCTTCGGGCTTTCCTACTGAAATTAGAACAATATTCGCAAAAGATAAAAGTCTGAAAAGGTACAATGCAGAATACCGGCAAGCAAGCAACAACTATGCTACATTTTATCTGTTTCTTTTTCTTTCAGAGTACCAGTCATTGAGCGATAATTTATTCAACACACGCAGCCTTCAGCTTATTATGTATATATGCCGCTATAGCCGTAAATCAAAGCACTGTCGTGGGCATTGACACAGCATAGACCACCTATAGCTCAAGATATAGTTCATAATACTAGTATACGAACACTACTATTGAGAATACAAATTGCCAGAAATACATGGGAACAATGAACAGAAAACAAGAACTGTTTCCAAATAAATCCGTTTCGCTTGATCGGTCGGTGAATGCCGCACGTCAACCTATTAAGTTACGCAGGTTTACAGCTAGGAGAATTGTGTCCAAGTTTTTACCCGTCCCCCCTAGTTAAAGCCTCTAGCTTGCTCTTTGATGTTATTTGTAAGAAAAAAAATTATTTGAAAGAAAAACCTCATTACTCGGTCACATGTGAACTATGACGAGACTCTTTGATGTTTCTTTACTTGTCCTGTTAACTCGCTACGTGAGTAAAGAAGACGGGTAAGCTCATGACCCGAGTTTGGCATTTTTGACAGCTTACTTCCCTGTTATGACATACTCTTGCTTGTCTACATCACTTAAATTCTTTCGCCAGCGAACGGACATTCCACATCTCGATATATTCAGTGACAGCCACCAATTCTATGATGTACCAGTCTTGTTCTAATAGAGACTACAGCAAGGAAGAGACAAGAAGATATGCCAAATAAATATAAAGAACAAAGAATAGATAGCGCCCACCTTTTTACAAGCTTATCTTCTTCTGCCTGTGATGAATCCAGAACAGTTATAGCCATACCTGTTCCAAGCAAAAGGGAAGGAATACTGGGGAGCTATTTAAAGATTTCTTTCTCGTCGGGGTTCCGTTCTTTCAAGATTCTACCTACTAGTTAGTTAATAGTTCTGTATTATTTAGCTCTTACCCCAATATATATGACTACAGAAGCAACTTATTTCATCTAACACATCGAGTAATGTATTAGGGTTAGGGTACTCAGCTTACACAGTATCAAGTACTTTATCTCGCGTGTTGTAATCATCTGTTCATAGAGGCAAAAGGTCTTTGTTTGTCTGCACGTTGCTACGAGGAAGACGATAAGAACAGACTGAAGGGTGTGCCTAATGCGGGCACCACTGCGTTTTTCTTCCTTTCTTGGAAGTTGAAAAACTCCAAGTTACAGGGTGGGTCATCAAGGCTAACGCAACGCATTGTCACAAATGCTCGTGGCACACAAGGTAGTTAAAATAGTTAGTTGCTTCTCCTTGAACAAACGAAGCAAGTACTAGTAATGAGTTGGCCTAGAAAAGCTACGGAAAGAGAAAAAGAAGAAAAAAATTACTATGCCAACTTACCCTTAGTGACTGAACAGACAGGTTGTTTCTGGGCTTTAATTTGGAGTTATTCCTTCGGCATTAAACTAAGTAATACCTTCTCATACAGCTGGCCTAGCAATTAGTAGAACAAACCATATAGCTATGGGTTACACATTGCAATCTTCAAGCCACTTGTTTCTTTTGCCATAGCCACACAAGCCCAAGGCCATCATCATCCCGAAATTGTGACGGCAAAAGTAACACCATCTTTATACGACTGTCAATATGTACAATGGGCCCCACCTTCCATTGGCAACCTTCCTCTTTCAACACGGGAAAAGAAAATAAATAGAACAAAAAATAAACTACGCCTCGGCGTCGGGACTCAACTTTGCGGATAGAAGCTCTTATAGAATACGGGATATCCTAGAGTAGAGATTACCTGTACAGTAGAGCTAGAAAGCGGCCGCATATATTGCTTATGGCCAGGAGAAGTAAGGGCAGTAGCAAGTATTTGCGTCCTAGTTAGTCTTTTTCTCCTGGAAACAATGGCGATCGTCACCTTACCAGCGGAAAATAGTCTATACCCTGCCTGATTTATCTCTCAGTTCTATTACTCACCCTAGAACTTCAGGTTACCCCCCCTATATATTTCCTACCTGTAATTAAGACTTGACAACCGTCAAATGTTGACCCTGTCAAGAACACGACAAGAACAAAGAAGACCTGTCCATCCATGCCGGTTCCCCAAGTGGTAGGGAGTGGCCAAACAGGGCTACTCAAAATCAAGGGGATATTCGCGGCCCCGGATAAGTCGATAGAAACCCAGTATTGTGCACATCAATTTCCGTTACTAGGGTTATCATCTGGCGAGACAGCCCAGTACGGACATGGACAGACATGGAATCTGTCTTGGAATATGGCAGGCGATCCTTCGTAGCGGGAACAACATAATTGACTACTTTTATATTTTCATGTTTATCTTTTGAGAGGTGAGATTTTAGCGTGATACCTTCACTAGGAACAAAAGGAAGCCTTTCAGGACATAAAAGTCGGGCAAGGGAATTTTGGGGTAGATACACTTACAGTTCCATTACGAACACCAGTAACCAAAATTTTCCCTTAGTGTTGGGACAAGAATCAAGGAAAAAGGCCGGGTAGATGCCCTTGCAATAATCATTATACGATAGTATGGGTGTATTCTTACTTCTTATTGTAGCATGATAAGCCATTTTGACGCTGAAGATACAACGTTGGTGATGAAGGAGATGTTCTACAAACAAGATGAAGAGTAATTTTTGTTTCTGGTACTTATGGTCTTGGCAATAATGTTTTGTTATTTGTATGCGTTATAAAGTGTATGCGGCCATTCCAATCAATCATATATCATTCTTGAATTTCAACTTCTGTGCCGAGGAAGCAACACAAGAGACTAAGATGTAGGTACAAATATCACGAAGGATGAATGTGAAAACAAAATCTATTATTGTAAAAAAAAAAAATTCAACATGGATTTTCTACTAAGCAAGTCCCCCCTTGAAAAGAGTGACATTTGACAGAGTAAGCAGGACCGCGTGTTTGAAGCGCCTCGATGCCTAGGATACGGTTGCCACCACAAGCATTGGAGCCTTTCTCTTGCTCTATCTGATCTTCTTCCATTCTCTTATAGGTGCCCAAATTGTGAGTATCCTGTCCTTGTCCAAAATTGTGTCTGCCACGCTTTGCCATGCATTGAAAAACAGGGCCTTTGCCATGTTTCCAGCAACCTATACCTAGTCTTGGCGTATTTCTTTTATCAGGTATCTTGCGTCCTGATTTTTTTTCGCCCTTTCTTCTACGGATGCAACGGATACAGCCTTCTTGCCTCGCACGCGTGCTGGACCAATGATGTAACGCTATCCTAGACTCGATTTGTAAGTTTCGGAAACCTCCCCCATGGGCAAGAATTCTGGGTGTGACAACATACCTGTATTTATGACTAGTAAGGCATTATGTAAGCTAGTTTTGCTGTTGCTACCAGATTATAGAAATATCCATACATGTTTGGTACGTTTGCAGTAAAATGCCTTCTGTACACTTTAGGGAATAGGCGTGGGTGCTCGGGTCAATACGTACTTTGGAACTATGACCTTAGACTGCTATATGGGGATTACCGGGCCCTTTAGAGCCAACGCACGTTCAATATCTACTTCGCGAACGAAAATTTACAACGAACACACTAAGTTCGCTTGTTAACTTGGAGGTGGCCCGTCCTGGCTTAACCAATTTTCTTTCCTATAGAAAATACACCAGTGATGCATTATTTGAGGGCACATTATGTACTTGTTATGTTTGTCAGGTACTAACATACCACCCACTATAGTTTCTCATGTGCATATAGTTACGATCACAAATACACACGTGCTTGCTTGCATAAAGAACTCGATACACTAACATCAGTCGCATGCGCCAGTTGCAACATACTCACGCTACATCGACTCAGATTGCGTTAATACAATGGCCAACCAGCGGTACCAGAGGTGGCTATACAACTCCATGGTAGAAAATGATGTCTAATTTATTGATATGCTAGCATGAAAGTTGAGTTGACCAACGGCGTTACTCGGCACATATCTCCGTGATGGAAGCTTGTGCTGTTTGCATACAAGAACAAGTCTACTGTGTATCACTTGTTCCTTTATTAGCACGCCATGCCGCAACCTAACTCATAGCCTAGTAGCACGAGTAGTCCGCACTTATTCTTTCCTCAACAGGCAGTTGTCGTCCCACATATACAGGCACAACATACTGTAAGCTTGTATCAAAATGGCAAAATGTCAGAAAACGGACAAGCCCAGTAATCAATTTTATGCCGTGGATTTTATAGCTCATTAGCACTAAGGCGGGCATTTATCTTCTTCCCAGTACATACTACTAGAGAAACCAGACGCTACTATCGTACTTGCTCTATGACTGAAACTGGCCTGGCGTTACGTCCAGTAAATGACCATGCCCCAGTGACAGGGTCATTTGAGCATGATGTTATGTGCATGTTGTATAATATCCTAGATAGTTGCAGT
Source organism: Endoconidiophora polonica (assembly GCA_001856765.1). NCBI lineage: Eukaryota > Fungi > Ascomycota > Sordariomycetes > Microascales > Ceratocystidaceae > Endoconidiophora > Endoconidiophora polonica. Next base: position 435,237 of record LXKZ01000076.1, on the reverse strand, counting down.
CGCAACTAGCTATCTTCGCCTGGTTAATCAAGTCGGTCCCGTTCATCGAAGTCTTTTTTTTTTTCTACTGAATTCGATCTTCTTTCTTGCCAACTCAAGCCCTATTGGCTTATACTTTAGTAACTTCTTTACCAATCCCTTCCCTCCTCATCCTGCTACATAACCCCTCCTCCCCAAGTGAAGATAGCAATCCTCCTTGCTGTCCTGTATAATTTTAGTTTGCGGGAGGAAGCAACGTATATCATGTCACCCCTGGAAGAAATTTGCCTACAAGACATGACCTTGCGATGTACAAGGAGTATCCCTTCTCAAAGTTTCAATATCAAACATTCAACTGCTTTCATCTTTTCCTCGCTTTATTCTTTTATGTTTATCCGGCTTCTTTGCCACAGACTTCCGGTGTAATTGTACCATGATAATATAAATGATATTAAAATTATCCCGCTTTACTCCTGCCTAAGTTATACATACCCATGTTAAGAAGGTAAGATGGGATATTCAAAAAAAAATCTTCCAGGATATGCCGTGATAGGTGGCGGACGGCCTCCCCTTCAAGGCTGGAAAACTTGCTGTTATAGTTACACTCCAGGAACATGTTTTTCTTAACTATGCTATAGTATAATGGTATTGAAGCTGACATCTCTTGGTATATATTATATAGATAATAATTGGGGGGGGGGGGTTAATTTCTTTTCATGCTACAAAGTCATACTAAAACGAAAGAAAGGAAACTTTCTTGATTGATGAAGGTAAGATGGCACAACAGAATAACCTAGTAAGAAACTAGGATCGCAAGTAACAATATGTATATTTTACGGGAACAAGTGATTATCATTATTATACATCAAGTAGTGGCAACAGTGTGATATTAGTGCTTACGCATAGAGGCATGATTATTCGTATAGAAGATGTCGGATGGTATGACAAAACGAGTTATCAATGGATACTAAGTAATATATGCGGCATGATACTACCGAGGTGGTATCAATCATGAACTTCTGCTTGATTCAGGGGCACTTGAAAGATCACACTGTTAACTTTTGCACAAGTTCCTGAGTTTGCTCTATGTATTTTACTAATATTAGACATAGATTTCGCATTGTTTTTGGGCACACGGACGTTAGGGGGCTTACTCGTACATATTTTGCTTTCTATTCTGGCATTCATATTAACTATGGCAAGATAGAAAGCGTATATAATGCTAAAACATATACTACACTTAGCAATAAAAAAAATTGTGGATATAGATCACGTGGGAGGACACGCGATTAAAATCAATCCTCTGTTAAATCCTATTTCATATGTGAACGCCTTGGCTCCTGGGCTGAAGATGGCATTATAGTCCTACTTTTAACAAAGCACGCTAGGCGATATGCGTAGATATGCTCGTGAGTTACGTTCTTATGCTGACGATAATGATGTACATTACCTGTGCTAGGAGGGACCAAACTATGCACTTGACACGGATTCCGTTACCAGTGTTGGTATATATAATATCTGCCTATCTAGGGGGGAAGCGATGGTTGATGCTACGCCAGAATGTGGACAGGAGCACTTAACCTTGTCTCATGGTCAGTCACGAACCATGGCACTAAAGTTCGCTTCGCTGTCATTACAGGCCAGGCCACCTCTAATCTCCTTGTATGCTCATCCCATTGCATACTTTGCATAGTGGTATAGTATGTTTGCAGTCATGGTCTTTGCACAGCTGACGATTGTGCCCATGTTTGTTAGGTGTAATAACTATCAACTTTTGGATGGGTCGAGAGCCACCGTTCCGGAGGCCGCAGTGGTTCTTCTATTCCCGGGATAATCATTGGAAAACAGGACATAATGTGCAGTAATGCAGCGAGCGAGAATACCCATATCCAGCATATAACGTGAATTGTACTATTTTTATGAGTCGGACCAGTAGTAATGTAGTCGTTGGTCAAAGTTGGCTGGCTAGCCAGTCTATGTCTTTTGTGTGTCCAACCCTACGATACACCATTTAAGGCTCCGTCTAATCTATCCCACTATGTGTGAGTGGAAACATTGAATAGTAGTAGTATATAAGGACACCGACGGGTATCGATAAGCTACAATCATGGCAAGGCTGACCACATCTCTCAGTCTCGGATCACAGTTTAGTGCAATGTTCCTTCAACTCTTTTGACTGGAAACATGACTTCAGGGCCTTTCCCCTGGTCACACATCGTTCACAAACGAGGGTATGGCATATATCTGTCAGAGGAGAGAAAGACGGGTTTGTGGGTAGGCTAGACTTCCAACTATATTGCCAACTATATTGCCAACTGTAATAGACTCTCCAAAGCTCTCTCTCTCTCTCTCTGCTCTAGATTTGCTCTAGGCTATTGCCACAGGTCTAGGAAGGCCAACTCGTAAGGATGTCTTGTTTTGTGATCCACCATGACAACCTTGCTTTAGAACATCACTGGTATGCAGCTTCCAGGCTGTCCCTTTGATTGTTCTTTCGTTCTTTGGTTCCGAGGTTAGGGGGCATTGGATTGGATACTGTGTGTAGTGAACTTTGTTCCCTGAGCTCTTGATTATTTGCTCTTTCTTGTCTTGACGAAAGCCTCCATAGTATGATCTTGATACTATTGTTGTTATTGTTTTCCGTAGCAAGCAGTAGACCCGGTGTTTCCCGTAATCGTTGAATTTTTTGTTTTCGTGTTATTTACTTTTGTTCGGCCTCCGCTGCTTTTACATTACATCTGTATGCTGTTCTTCCTCAATCCTTCCATATCCTTTCTAGCTCGGTTTCCACGATGGGTTCCCTGATCCCTTCGCTAAGGTCCATTTTGCTGCCCCCCTTCCTAGGCACGATCAGGATAATTAGAAATGTTTTATATTCCTGTACGCTCTATCCTCTATCCCTATGCCTGTAGCCTTTGTTTTACCCTGCCGATAATTATCTGTCTCCCATCATTTTCCTAACTGGAGTGGTGCTCTGAGGCGACAAAGCTAAACTGAAAATGTGTATCTGTAACCCTATGGCTGTCGTAGCATCGCTGTTGGCATTGACGTTCACGTTAGTGGTGCTACTGAGCGCGATCGAGATGGTGAATGTTACTTCATAGGCTGTAGTCTAGTCTGTTTAGTGCACGATGACTGCCGAAGCCTTTCCCGTTGCTATGAGCTTTTATAGATGAAGCTAGGGTTGTATTTTTTTTTTCTCTATAGCATACAAAGCTACGCACTTTTTATACACAGGAAATTCCAAAGTACAGGCTTAATTTCCATCTTTACTTGATATTGGTGTTTGGAATATTTAACATGTTCTAGATTATGGTTAGTCTTTTGTCGAATAGCACAGCACTCTTTATAAGTCACTATGTATTGTTTTTGTTCCTACGAGTTTTCAGGCATGTTGGGCAAGTAACCATCATGCCTAATCTTAATGACTGAAGCCCATACCAAGAAAAGTGATAAAAAAAACTGCCTCGTCCGTGCCTTCAAGCAAATGACCTAAAAAGAGTACAACGTTCTGGCTGATAGTTTGCATCCTTATTCTTATTTTTGAGGCTCGAAAGAACTATTCCCGTACAGCATGCTGTTGATAGATGCTAGCCTCAACGCTATGGCAGATGCAGCGAATAGATACGACTCCTAGTATAGGACACAGACACGGCCACGACCGATGTCTCATTCTTATTGAAAGGCTGTGCCGGTCTCATACAGAAGGCATATTAATAGCCGTTTTCTTCAAATTCTTGTTGACAATTTCCTTTCGAGAGCAAGCAACAGACATATATTTGGTACATAAAAGCAAGATAATACACGATGCGATGGTGCAAACTTAGAAGCACAGAGCAGACTGTGGATTCTGTTCCTGCATATAGGAACGTGTGCGATTAGTGCATGTACATGTACGTACTGTTATTCACCCAAAATATGCATCTGAAGATTACCGAAGGTAATTTGGCTACCTATCTGCAAATATACAAGAAGCCATTGTACACTAAGGCTCGTATATTAACAACTAGTCTGTTTGTTCGAGGTATATCAAAGCACACCCTCTCGGGTTTCGAGGCGGAGAAGTTTACTACGGGCCAGCCAGTGGCAGACTTCGATGCGGACTGCCTGGACGTCACGGACTATCCATGGATATCAAACGAGCAGGACTCAACCCTGTACTTGCTAGTCATTGGGTTTTTTTTCTCCAGTTCATTCTATGGTTGACTTGTAGTGCTGAAATGATGATGACCCGTTTCGTATCAGGCGGACATTTCCAAGCGTTAACGTAGAGTGGCATGAACTATGACTGAGATTTCCTGTTTGATTGATTGTACCGCTCTCCAACCCTCTCTTCTTCTTCTTCTTCTTCATTTTCCCCACGCGAAGATGAAAAAAAAAAGAAAAAAAACTGTCTTGATTAGGACATGGACATTTATCGAAACAAAGCCTAACAGATTATCAAGCCAGTTTTTGCTTTTGCAATGTGGTTGGGAACCTGTAGTAGGGTCAAGGGTCTTGAGCAAAGCTTTTTACCGCTCACGGTATATTTTCACTTTCTTGGTAGAAACTAGGCAACCTATCTCTCTTTAAATCTGAAAAAAAAAAAAACATTTTCTAGATGCATTACTTGATTAGAAGTGAACTATATAACGAGTCTTATATATGCTTGGCATGGTCAGCATAATAAATATGCAAGATATACTTAGTTGGAAGTCTCTGTTCGCCCTATCTTCTGAACATTCACTTTTTTTAGGTTAGTCGTGGTACTGGCTTGGAGAGACAATTTCAGCCGATAGACAACTGCTAGCAGTATCTTCATAGTTCCAGAAACTCAATAAGATTAATGATTAAAAAAAACAACTGCTAGTACTAGCTGTATTGAATAGATGTAAATATGAAGCTACTTCCAAATACGCTGAGCTATGCTTGCTAGCCATGATAATCAAGGTATCAACAGGCATGTTCGTATCCTTAGATGACTCCATATTAGCTTCCTGTTGTCTCGGTGCAAACAGCGCACCATGGCCGTGATTGATACACCATATTCGTGCTGTGTCTTTCTGGGGGGTTGTTATGAGTACATGCAGCAGTGCAACAAACATACTCAGTATTAGTCGAACTTAAAATCAGCTGATGCTTTTTCTTGCCAGTGGTACAGTACTACAATAACATTTGAAATTCTAAACCTGCATACTGAGACTATCGTCAATTCTTACTTGTATTGTCTTCTCTCATCTGCACGTACCACCCATCTAGACTGCCAATTTTGCTGCAGCACGCCCGCCCATGTTTGCATTTCTAAAGAACCTACAGGACATAAGATTGCGTCTGACAAGAGCAAGTTTACTCCAACTCTTACGGCGTAAATGACGAGAGAACAAGGCGCGATAACCCAAAAATACCTGTTTAGGAAATGTAATTGTCATACTGTCGTTGCAAGTTGTCATTGCCACGCATACCAAGACTGTTCATAAGCCGAGCCGCTAGTTTCTTCTATCATCTTATTCTTAGCGCCTCTTCTAGGCTCAGTTCTTGGCCTAGCCATTCTCACTACATATGCAAAGCCTTTTCTACTGCTGGACGGTCTACTTGTTGACCACCACTGTAGTCAACCATGGTGGTGGTGTTTATGCTATTGGTGTTGGGATAGACTGGAAAGATGAGGGACTAGTATCTTCTCTAGACACGAAATAGGAAATGCTTGCTTGTTTAGCAAGACAGCTGGCAAGACAGTATATATTGTAGCTACACAAATACTTTAAGGTCAGGTACCGTAGCATGTGGTAGTACTCTTTTGTAGTTAAGCATGTGGCTCAGCGCCGGATAAATCATTTTTATTTTTTTTTTCAATTTCGCGTTCTTATTATCTCTACGGATAGTAGTACTTGTCTGGTAGCAAAGGATGATTAATCTAGGAGGAGGGAGCTTTGGCTGAAATCCATGTCTTGTTCTTTAGGAAAGTTGGTTGACTGTATCTTGTAATCCATTTCTAGGGCAACCTTCTTGAGATGCTTCAATATCGGTCTTGTTGCCAAACTAGGGAAAGAACAGACCTCTGTAAAGCGTAGATACATCATTCCTGAGTTTCTGGGCATACATTGAAGACAGGGGGGCTAGTGGTTGTCTTGGCCAAGATACAGGCTGAAAACTAGAGTCTCTGTTTAATTTATATGTCTGAGTATATACTCCAGGATATACTACGATCGGTGTTGACATACATATTATATATGCCTCGTAGCTTGCTTGCTTTTTAGTTGAATTTTTTTTTTCGAAGTAAACATCAGGTTTGCTTTACATTTTGCTCCCCCCCCCCCGTAGCGTGCTTAGATGCCTGCTAGTGACATGACATCTTCGGGATATATTTGAAATAGGGTTGGACTCTAGCAAACCGTTGAATTCTATGTGATAGGTGGTGAGGGTAGGGAGTTGTTGACTTGGCAGGCCAAAATATGCCCTATGCATATCTTTTACCTTCTTAGATGAGCCACTACACCTGCCATCTGGAGAAGGGAAGGTCAGGAAACTCGATATCCCGTTTCTTATTTTGTGAGATTTAGAGATTAAAAGCAGTGGCTCTAAGGCGAACAGAGTCGAGAACACACACGACTCTGTTCGTCAGGGGGCCTGTGCCACAGCCGAATATGTCCTGTGATGAGAGAGAGATTTGCGAGTTCTTTGGATCCAGATGCTACTCATTGGTACATTATACGAAACTAACTATGTAATGAAGAGTTGCAGTAGACAGATAGTATAATTCTTTCATTGCATATGCATTGTACTTTCTACTTTCTTTTCCTGGTACTGCGCACGTTAACCCTTTGGGCCGTCACTACGTAGCACCTGCGCGCGCCGGTACCTCTTTCCGCTTTACTTTTATCTCCTTCTTTTTTTTTTTGGTATTCATTTGTCAAAGCCCGTCCAGACAACTCAAAATGCGGCAGATTCAGTACCTAACAAGGATAATATGGTGGTAATCATGGTAATGGGAGTTGGCTGTCAAGTAGCAAACATTGCAAAAGAAGCGCCGCGCGCGATCAGAGCGTACTAGGAGCATGCCTGGACAGGGATGCTGGCTAGGGCTTATTTTCCTTTGTCTTTGTCCTAGTGTACCTTTCCCGTTATCTCTCACTACCTGTTCATGGCTGGCTTTTTCCGAGTAGTATATCAGAATATCCACCTGCAGCACGCCAAATGGCAAACATTGCAGCACATGTCAGTCTAGCCTTGATATAACGGGGTAGATAACGGTAGACAGGCCGAGTTTGAAGACAAGTAAATATCTGATATACTACCAATGTGCATTCTCAAGATTGTTAAGCCTGACTCGAACCATTATATAGCATTATAGTGTATATATGACGCCGTGACTTTTCTCTCCTGAATCAGCTTCTTCTACCTGTGTATCTTTGCCATGGTCATCAAGTAGCAGGTCAAGTCTAATTTGATATCAATACTTTTAGCTTAAGCTTGTAAAAAAGACGTGCTGCTTGTTGACCTTGAATAATACCATCACAAGGACTAGGTTCTTCATATCTCGGAAGATTCTCTTTTGCATATTTGGAGTTGAATATCCATCCTCTTACCAGAGCTTCTGAATTTTTGACCCATACTAGCGTTCCCGTCCATAAAACCTATCGGGCTCGAAATGTTGATCTGATACTCGGGCTAGCAGCGCTTCATCCTGTGTGAAGAAAATGGCGCAAACATTGAAGCTTTGAACGAAGCATGTAAATCCATATGTAGATCAGCCCTTGAGAAACACCTTTAACATATCAGCCGACAATACATGTGTATGATACATACTTGTGGGTTGTGTGTCGTGAAGGCAAATGTGCATCGATATCGCATGCATGTATATCCAATATAGCCTTCGCTTCATTCCACCAAGCTTCTCAACCCCTTACGAAGGCTTTCTAACAGAGTTTTGTCAAGTAGTATCAATCTACGCGTAAATCGCGATCTCTAATTAGATGTAGCTCCTGGTATATAGATTTCAAACCTGATACCTGATATATGACTATCAATATAGTATCGAGGGGGGGGGGAGCACTCACAAAAAAGTATCCTAAAAAAAAGATAACATCCCGCTTGTTCAGGCCACTTCTCGAAGCAGCACATATTATAAGCCTAGACAGGGGGGGTATCGTGTGGTTAAGGGTGGGTACTTGGGAGCCACATTCAAGTATTCCAATATCACATCAAGGCCAATGGTGCATAAAGTCTCCATTTACAAGCTACAAAACCTTTGCCTCTAGTATGTTGTCGATAGCGAGAAGGAGGAGTCTTCATACATCCATATCGGAAAAGATGTAGCAGAAAAAAAGATAGACAAATCCTCTGCTCCTACATCAGGATCTGCGTGAAGCTTTGCGCTTCATCATCCTTCACTGTGCTATGTAAGCATCGCAAAGATCAGTTGGCTGGGACAATGACCGCTTCCTTGCGTTTTGTTCTTCTGGTAAAAATGTAACCTTTGAGTGGGAAGCTCCAGACTTCGATATATCATGCTCGCCCGTCTGGTGATAGGCCGAGCCCGAGACTAGTTTAGCACTAGATGGAAGGAGCCGCAGACCAAAGCGTGTAGAGCCTAATGGCAGTACTAACACTAACAAAATAATAACGATAAACCATAGCAGCCAGGATATACACAATTTAACAACATTAGGCTTTTTCACAGACTCCAGATCTGCGCTGCTAGAAGGAACGCATCCGAACCAGGCCGACTCGCCAGCTAGCTAAGCTATGACAGAAAAGAGGTCTGCGCTACTTTGAGGGAAGAGGTCATAAAAACCTGATACATCTCAGCAACGGGCGATGCAACGCTCTCAGGCTACGGCCGATACAAATGTCTCCTTGGTTGAGCCGGCGTTGGAGCTTGCTTTCCTTTGCTTTACCCATGTGGCTAAGCTGTTTTGGTTGATCCGTACTTTACTTTTTCTTATCGGCAGCAAAATCTCAGTCCGTTCTACCATCACCTGTCGGTTCTTTGCCTACATATTCCCGTCTTGATTGTTGCTATCGACGGCGATGCTTAGCCATACTCTGTGCGCAATGTTTCACCATCGCGTGTCTATCTGTAGTTCTAGCCCGGCCTGTTTCCTTTTAGCACCCTGAATTTTTCTACCGTTCAATTCAGACTATTGCAGTAAGTTTCTCTTGATATTAGGCATCATATTTGTACCCATCAGTGGTATGTAAGGGCCGTGATCATGAGTTTTGCTTCACACGACTGCATGTTAATACTAATATCGGGACGGAAGGCTACAATATATGCGCGATCATCGGCATAAATACTCGGCATATCGTGAACCCTTGAAAAAAGCCTGTGCGCACGTGACATGACAAAGGCCCGGTTTCACGACTAAGTTGTCAAAGAGAAACAAGCGGGGACTTCCGTTAGATGGGGAGCAAACAAAACAGGCTCTCAATCGATCGAAAAAGCGAAATAATTTAGATTATTTGAAAAGGGGGGGGGGGGTTGGCTTTCTTCACGTAGTGTAAGTCGATAAGATAACCCCTGCTCTAGGTTTCTTTTCCTTGGAGTGCTCAGGAGCCGATCGTATATTTCTCAAACCAAAAACCGGAGAGCACCATAAGGACAAGATGAGTATAAGTCTCTTAAGATCAAGTTGCATTGAAAGCTCAACTCTCAAACACGTATATTTTACATTTCCTATTTTTCTCTCTTCTGAAAAAGAAGACAAAATTAGAAAAAGAAAAAACCCAAACCAGTCACAAGGTTACATGTACTTGTTTGTAGCGGCGCCGTGCTACTTCTTTAATGTATCGGGTACTTTCAATATCACTTGCAGTTCCGGCACTTTCCTATCTAGGAAGCTGTGGCTGTAGAAGCACTGGAAAAAATGTTCTGTGGGCCTCAAAGTTAAGATTTTCTTCGCAACATCGCCTGAATATATCACCAAGCCCATCACGATACTGTCTGCCTGATCGAAGACACGGGGCCTCCATTGCTAGTGCGAAGAAATCTAAGGTATATTATTATTTACTTCTACTGTTCTGCCTCCCCAAAAACATTTGCTTGATCTTGTCTGGATGTTTAGATACTAGTATATGGTGATGGGCACCGAGTGAGTGGATATCAAGTCCATCCTTCCACCGAGATTTTGCCCTCTCCTCTTTTTTTTTTTCTTTTTTTTCCTTCTCTGCTTGAATCGATAAGCTTGGTTCGGTCCTACTCTCTTTTCTGCTGTTTCCTCTCACTAACTTGTGATATTACGATTGAAACAGTCTACCAGCACCAGAAACATCACCGCAACTATGAGCAACGAATCTGTCGAGCAGACCCACCCCACCATCGAGAGTAAGTTAAAACATACGCACATATATCTCACGACACTCCTTGTATCGGAAACTATACCCTATATCGTCTTACGCATAGTTGCAATGGCTATATTATCAATGCCGAGTTGCGCAACTTGACGCATGTTATATTGACTTAGCTCAATGTACTACTACTTCTCTATCCTTTGGTACTACTTTGTATCACGAAGAAGATGGACCTGTTGGTATCGTCTCATGTTCCTTTGTCATGCCTTTACTCACGGATTTGCGGTTCTGTAGCGCAATTTTGTGGTGAACGTCTTGAGCCAGGAAAATTTTGTACCCTTGCAACCGACGTCATAGCAGACTACTATCGCCATTATCGATTCGCTATACATGTATTCAACAGTTAGCTAATGTATGCCTTTGCTTCACTACAGATGGCTGGTTCCGCGAGATCTCAGATATGTGGCCTGGTGAGGCTAACATATACCGCGTCAAGAAGGTCCTTCACAAGGAGAAGTCCCAGTACCAGGATGTTATGTTCTTCGAGTCAACCGACCACGGCAAGATGCTAGTTCTTGACAACGTCTTGCAGTGCTGCGAACGTGACGAGTTCTCCTACCAGGAGATGATCTGCCACCTGGCCATGAACTCTCATCCTAACCCCAAGAAGGTTCTTGTCATCGGTGGTGGTGATGGTGGTGTCCTGCGTGAAATTGTCAAGCATGAATGTGTCGAGGAGGCTATTTTGTGTGACATTGACGAGGCTGTTATCCGCCTGTCGCGCGAGTACCTGCCTGGCATGGCTGTCGGCCTGGATCACCCCAAGTCTCGCATCCACGTTGGCGATGGCTTCAAGTTCCTAAACGACTTCAAGAATACTTTCGATGTTATCATCACTGATTCCTCCGACCCGGAGGGTCCCGCTGAGTCTCTGTTCCAGAAGCCTTACTTCCAGCTTCTGCACGATGCTCTGCGTGAGGGTGGTGTCATCTCCACTCAGGGTAAGGTTTCTTCGTCACTCATAGTGACATGACTAATTCGCTATATCTACTAACGTCATGTGTATCTATAGCCGAGTCTCTGTGGCTGCACCTGCCCCTGATCACCCAGCTCAAGAAGGACTGCAAGTCTATCTTCCCCGTCGCCGAGTACGCCTTCACCACCATTCCTTCGTACCCCTCCGGTCAAATTGGCTTCATGGTGTGCTCTAAGGACCCCAATGCCAACCTGAAGACCCCTCTGCGCAAGTGGGCTAGAGAGGAAGAGGATAAGTTGTGCCAGTACTACTCCGCCGAGGTTCACGAGGCTGCTTTCACTCTGCCTAAGTTTGCCCAGAAGGCTCTGCAGTAAGCGATGCCTTATATCGTAACATGTAGCGCTTCGCATCTGTTTTTAACTGAAAACCCCCCCCCCCCCCTTTTCATCAGAAATCACATATAAGCCTTCATGATATCACTATAGAAAACCCCTCCTTCTGAGGGTGTGCTCTCAGGCTACATTTCAGAAATATAAAATTGCATAACTCACTTCCATTTAAACTTCACATTACAGCTATCTAGTGACAGGTCCCTTGTTATCATAGACACAATGCATATGTGCAACATCTATTCTGTATACTACCATTGTATTCACAAGTTCCGTTAGTTACTATTGTTTCATGAGATAGTCACTTTAGCGTCATCTGCTACGTTCTTGTAAATGTCAAAACGGCGCTGTGTGCTGATGGGGATACTGCCTCTAGCACTTTCGATGTTTTCTGGCTCTAATTTGGCCGACACGATCGTTTCCGCGTCCTTCTCATCTGCTTCAACTAAAACCTTGGCCATCGGATCAACAATCAGACTATGGCCCCATGCATGGTACGACGCGTTCAGATCCCTCGCCGGGCTGCACAGTGCTACATAGAATTGGTTATCTACCGCACGAGCTTGTGCCAGAAGACGCCAGTGGAGCGGGCCGGTCGTCATATTAAAGGCACCAGGAACAATGAAAGCGAAGCAATCTTTGCGCGCGGCAATGGCAGCCAACGGCGGGAAACGGATATCGTAGCATATGGCAATGCTCACGCGGCCATAGGGAGGGAAGTCGACAATTGTGGCCGATTCGCCGGGAGAGAGCACATCGCTTTCGCGGAAGCTAATCTTGCCGGGGATATTGATGTCGAAGAGGTGCACCTTTCTATGAGTAGCTAGATGCGCACCATCCGGGCCAAAGACTAGGCATGTATTGTAGTATTTTCCTGCGGCTGTATCCTCCTCAGGGATTGAGCCGCCCACAAGATACACCTGAGCTTCCTTGGCCATGGCCGAAAGTGCGGCAAAGCTAGGCGCAGCCTCTGCTGTTGGTGGCGAAGGCATAAGGACTTCGGCGTATTTGGGAAAAAACGAGGTTCCGTAAGGAGAGTTGAAGCACTCTGGGAGTACGACAATTTTAGCACCGCTAGCGGCGGCTTCGATGACCTTTTCGCGAGCATGAGCGAGGTTTGCGCTCTTGTCTACACCGGATGCGAGTTGCACACAGGCAATTGTGACGGGTTTGCGTAGAACGGACATGTTGCGTATGATGTGACGAGAGACGGGTAATGTCATGATCGATTTTACAGAAGCTGGACGGTGGATAATTTTAGCAAAGAGAGAGAGCTTATGTAGTACATAGCGTATTTCGTAACTGTGATGTGTATGTGAAGATAACTCCGGTCGCAAGAGCTTGAGCTACGGGCGATGATCTCGAAACTAGCGGGGTCATCAACATGACCTCGGCCCCACCTTTTAGGTCACATCACAACATATGAAGGACCCTTCTATGAGAGATCATATTAATATTGACAAAAATGCTTGCTACGAAGAGGATAGACAAAACGAGTAGTAGTTTTCGGTATCTAATGTCGCCTGGCAATCCGGGCCTAGAAGCATGAAAGTATAGCTTAGTTAAGCCCTACGATGGCAGAGATAGGCATGAGAACAATTATTATCATAATCGTAATGCAGTCTTGTATGTTCGGGACTGATAAAATTTCAAGGTAAATGAGATTGATATATCAATGTTATTATAATATGGCTGTGCCGAGTCGGCGATCTAGGCGGTGCCTGAACACTATGAAAAAAAAAAACAGTGCATGAAAGAAAATAAACAAAAACTGCCTGCTCAAGAGAAGGTATCAAAGTGTAAACAAAATAAACTAATGGTGAGTATAATGGAATATATATACCATTCTCCCCCGTTGAGAATACGTGGCATCTAGTAGAGTCTAGAGAAACGGTAAGTGGATTTTAGGGATTTGACATTTGAGAAAATGGCTTCGTCGTCTATATCTAATATTTGACGTGGCCATCAAGACCCTTAGCAGCCAGAAGCGGCCATGCCATGATGAAACCGAACGCGGGGACAAAGCTAACACAAGAAGATGAGATGTTAGTTTGACAGTTTTTTTCGAGTCATACCAGATGCTGATGGGACTTGTATGATGAAACTTACGCTGCGGTCTGGCCACCGATACGCTTGACTAGCGATGCATAGTCTGGGCGCGCGGGAGAGTGTGATACAGGCAGGCGCTGGAACGGGTGAGGCTCAAAGGAACGGGCGACGTTGCGCATAGAAGTCAGCAACGAGAATTGACGACGACCAACGACGCGGACGGCAGAACGAGCGGCAGCAGAGGCAATAACAGGAGACATGATTGCGGCGAGAATTGCTGTGTGTTGCGTATAAATGTAAAATGATATTTGTACGATGATGGATATCCAAGAATCAAATAAGTGTATTGGAAGATGGTATCAATGCTGTGATGATGATGAAGAGTGGCATTTCCCGACTGCACTATCAACCGCCGCGCTCATCTCTTTATATATCATTTTAAACATCGATTTTTGCCTGATTTAAAGCTTCATTTCACTTCCGAGACGACTCTCAAATCGGCGATGTCCCTCCTCCTGGTCGTCAGAGTCAGGCCATGTTCCCCAGCTTTTGCTACGAGTTTTTCATTACGCTTCCATATCGAGGCATGCATTGTGCATACGCCTCAGCCAACCTGACAAAGCAGGCATAATATGGTACTAAACAAGCCATATCATTACACTGAATATAGACCTTAGTTTCCATAATGACTATCATGACAAGAAAGACCCCAATATCTGGACTGGTGATCTCCAATCGTCGAAGAAGTGGTGTGTAAGTCGACTGAGCGTGGTGCTATTGGGCTCCACTCTTACGGGTCTTCTAACCAATCATAGAGTCTGGCCCAGATTTTACGTGTAGAGTGGGCTGATAGTCAAGAGACTTTTCAGAGCAAATTCCTTTTTTTTTGGTAAGTCGCCGGGATCCCTAACTATAACCACGAAGTTTAGTAACTTGATTAAGACTCAGTCTTCTGTTATTTAGGTCACCTGACACTGTAACTCTATATTATTATTGAAATATTATTTTCCTTTGTGCTTCAAGTTGGGGGGGTTTTTGTTTTTGGAGATATAGTTAGTCAAGTGGAGGAAGCATACAATAGGCTCCAAGAACTCAGGAGTTTATGAGCTTGAGTAACTAGATTACAGGTAGCCATCATGATATCTTGTCCAGGTTAGTTAACCCTAGAGTCATATGCGCTTCGTGAGTTACGTAGACTTAAATATATCAAATCAAATTAAATATCGAGATTGACGAACATAACGGATCTCACATTCGCGATAGCTTTAGAATCACGAGTATTCCCAAAAGGTCAGCAGCCACTTCTCCCCTGTTTCGCTGCTAGTAATTATACGTTAGCGTGCTGTGTTCGTTAGTAATGCTCCCAGACGCATATTAGGCCTAAAGATCGAACCACTGGATATCTGCTTAGACAACTCTATTTCAAAGCACAGTTGTCATACCTTTGTGAAAGACAGATGAATATTGATTTTACCACTCAATAAATCGTGAGAATCATGGTTGAACCAATTTAGTATGTACACTAGTTTATTCACTATCGATACCGCCCGCTGTGCATCCATATAGGCAAGTCTTAGTTGTGACATCGGCTTCGACAAGAAGAGATACCAAAACGACACCCAAAGACCTGGACCAGTCAATCATGTGTGTATTAATCGGGTATTGTATGATATTACTATATGTACAATACGTTACAATTTATTGACATTACTGTTGGCTTTCTCTTTTCAACGAACGCTTGGTAAATCATTTTCCTGTAATTTCAGAGCCACACTTAGTAAGGAAAATCGTACGAGCATAAACTTAGGAATAGTCTACATTTGCTACTTATCTTGAACTTAGTCTGTGCCTACTAAATGTTATTTGGAACCGGCCACTAGCTGCAGATAATTACGAACTAAGGATAGGTTAAAGATTTATGTAAATACAGGTTAAAAATAAGATCAAAGTATCCATGGCAATATATTAGCGTTTGATTCAAGTCTTTGACCCTGTAACATGCTAATGGTTAGTGGTGATTCCTAGTTCGATTGCATCACTTAGAGGGGAATAATGGAACCAATAACTGACTTTCATTCAAGCATTTTAAACTAAACTAACTGAGCGATAAAACAATGTACGTATAAGATAGAAACAATGACTCCAACGCCTGAACCATATGCAAACCTTTCACGCTAGTCCTAGTCTAACGTTCTCAATGAACGTACAGTACAGCGTTGTGCCTAACTTAAACATTTTCTCGGGTTTTGTTCTCAGCTGAACCCTAATGTGCCAAGATATATGTCATGTCCATCAGCTACTATCTAGTGCTGCTATGTTAACTTTGTCAGCATCTCATCGAGACCAACGATTTGAACACATCGCTTTATCGGCTGACGTGAGTTTCTAGGCCAGTCCGAAAACAAGGCATTTTCCCTCCTATACAAGCATGTAATGGACATGCCAAGACAGCAGGAAGCTGATTATAATTAAAAATTCTCTTAGTTTCATGCCTGGAAATAGGAAGCGGCAGGTAGCTTTTTTTAAGCACCACGCACAAGGTGGTCTCTACCGAGAGCTCAAGAAACACCAACGACAATACTAAAAAAATAGATGCCTTGTCAGGCTTGGCGACGAACAACGCGAAGTTCTCCCGAGGCAGAAGTATATACTACTATGCACGTAGTATCTCTCTTGCTATACCTTGGGATATACGACATATTGTGCAAATTATAGAAGTTTTGCTTGGAATGAATGGTCTATTAGTAGCTTTGCATCTGGGGCAGAATAACTGAGGCGTCGCTAACAAGGTAGACTGTAAATGCTTGTTCTTGCCCAGGTACGGGAAACTGTCATGTTGATGTCAGTGCGCCTAGATTGTGGCACATTTACTCTGCTGACTAGGCTGCCATCGCCTATGTAATATGGTAGATGTACCGGCACAAGTCTTGATATTGTATCACATTACAACAATATCCACACAATACTTGAATAAGTACTGCTTTGCATTGTAGAGGAAAACTCCTGTAAACGCCAGAATACAAAGTTATAGAAATAGTTAGCTAAGATGCTATTTTAAGAAGTGGAAGAGCATGTTAAGAATATATAACATACGCTGGCATTGGTCATAGAGTGCTAGCTAGCTACAATGCTGATGCTGCTGCTGCTGACGATGATGATAACGATTTATGTATTATCTGCCTTTGAATACAACGCTATCCTTGTGGAAACGCGCGTCCTAAATCGAAGCTGCAAGACGCTTCTCTCTAGTTGATAGAGGCGTTGGAAGAAGATACAGATAAAGTCTATCTTTATAGCTATGTCAGCACAAAGTAAGTTAGCATATAATTTAGAGTATGTACAATGTCATTGTGTAGCATAGTGCAACTATCGGTGATCTCATCGGCTGATGCTGTCCCGTCTTTGAGGATAGCGGAATTGCCACTTATACTAAAACATATATGCAGGCGGATGTGCCTCGCATATACAAGCTTAATCTCTTCCTCAGAACATAAGGCGGCTTTCAAATGACTATGTCAATGAATCAAATGGAGGGAGCACGTTGACGTCACATCCTTGCTTGGCTTATATGAACGAAATGATGGAAGATGGCGTGCATAGTACTCACGTTTGTCTCTATCTGTCTCTCTCCAACTATAATGTGGTGAGCTGAGCTTATAAACAGATAACTATTGTAGTTGATGGAGTTGATACCCTGATACTAGTATGTAAATCATTAGTCGTCCTAGAATTTGGCGTTCAATCTAATGCGCAATATTACAAAACCGTTGTATGTATTGTATGCTCATGAAGTATATAGTTCTAGTAACACTTCGTGCTTTGAAATTCGTATGGTTCCATATCCACATAAGTTGTCATCCTCTCTTTCTCACGATGGCCATGTCCCTTAATCTCTTAGAGTACTTTTCTCTCAAAGTGGCATCATATATATATTGTAATCAAACTTAGTATAACTATCGTAATCTGCAATTAAATTTCTGACTGGTAATCGAGAGACCTCTTTATTAACAATACTACACATCTGATCGAGTAATGAGTTAAAAAAAAACAACCTAATATATACTACATAGTGGCATTTCAAGAACAGATAGCATGGCAAAACTAAAACCAGATCCAATGGCCAATTGATTGTTCAGTTCACTAGCCTCTAAAATTTGAGATATATAAATATAGATATTGGATTTGGTGCGATGCAGTCGTACTGAGATTTGCAACTAGCCGTGTCAAGCGTTTCATGAAGCTTGAAAAGCCGCACACTAATGGCTTCATAACAGTAGCGAGGCTACTAATTGTACGAAAAGAGAAAAAGAATATTCGAGAACTGCTAGACCGTGTCCACCTAGAGAGGGGGATCCATAATCTGGGACATAGATATGTGCACTAACAACCGCATGCAGCTGTGACCTAATAATGACCAGCTTGGCGGCCCGCAGCCAGCCGCCGCAATAATACAATCTTGAACTTTTGTTCACGTGGGGCCTTCTAAGTTCTTCCAGTCCTTCTGAGCCCTCCTGCCGCATCTGACGTAACGCAGACTTACATAAGCAATATCTAAATTTTTTTTCTTAATTTGAAAATTTACTTCTTGTCCTAAAGCAGCGTTTGGACGGCCTATGACGCCGTTTAGAAACCAAGGAGATAACAGAAACAGAAAAAGAGAGACAGTCCGCGGCGGAGTTTGTAGGCTCAGTCGGTGGCACGTGGTAGTTGGTGCGTTCAGGGAGGCAAGTTACAAGGCGTTTCTCTTTCCCTCTCTTCTATCCCTCAACAAGTGGCATGCTACAGGGCTTCTATTCTTCTGCCTTCTGCCTTCTGCAGAGAAGCCGAGAGCAGCTAGAGTCCTGTTCCGATTACGGCTTGGCGTAATACTCTTTTTCCCGGCTCGATCGGCATCTGGATTTCGTTTGTAGCACTTGGCTAGGATGTTTTGCTCATGACTTGGGCTTTAGTTAGCAAGCAACAATCAAGTAATGAACAAACTGAGCCTAGCTGAGAAAGCTCTGTAGCTATGTAATGGTAAAATGCACTATATAGCCGCCTGCGGTTTGTCGCAGCATAAATCGATCCTCCAACGCGATATAAAGAGAGACCGAGCTCCCGCTTTTATTTATCAATTTCACTTCTCGAACTTAAATTCGCCTTTTCCGGAATTGATCATCTTAGCCTTGACTTTACATAAGAACTGCTGGCCATCTTGTTTCTATCTCATATTGACTTCTTCTTTTTTCATCTCTTCCTCCTGTCAAATATACAACCCGAATCTACTATCCAAATTTTAGCTTCACGCTTACGAACCATTAATTCAAAATGCCTTTCACTGCTAGGTAAGCTTCCAGTCGCTCTGCCCCTACTATAACAAGCCCAAGGTCCTGCTATTCATGAAGCTACCGCCTGTATCGGCATACAATATAGGTTGCTTCTACCGATCAATAAGATGTCGTTCATCTGCGCTCAGCAATCGGCCCGCGGGGTATATATATATATAATTTTTTCTTGAAAGCTTAGCACGCCAAACAATCAATATTACTATCAAGATCTGCCTTTATAGTTATTACGATCGTACTAACACCATCTCTTTCCATCAGCGATATCTGCAAGATCATTCTTGCTATCATTCTGCCTCCTGTTGGCGTCTTCCTGGAGCGCGGCTGCGGTACTGATCTGTGCATCAACATCCTGCTGACTATTCTGGGTATGTCACATTCTCTCTACCACTGTTTCTTCCTGTTGCCTGATAAGGCCCAGACTTGTGCCGGAGAGACCGGGAGCTCTTCTCTCAGTCCATTGTTATCATACCGCCCGGTGACATCACCATCCCCATTTGATCCTGTCCAATCCAATAACTCAAGCTAACCCAATGCTCTCTACAGGTTACATTCCCGGCATTATTCACGCGCTGTACATCATTCTTAAATATTAATACGCCCCACCATCTCACCATCACTCCTATGCCAATCCTTACGTCACCGCCATTCACTACTTGAATTGCCATCGCTAGCAGGGCCGACACGACCATTTATTGTTTCCTTTTTTTCCTTTTTTTTTTCTTTTTTTCATATCATATCCGGTTGTTGGGGCAAACCTTTGATATCATGGGCGCAGTTTTGTACTCTAGTTCCCTCACCTTGGTTTTTTTTTGCATTTCTCTCATATTATAATGTCGTCATGTTTGATTGTCAGCTGCTTGATTGAGACTTTTTCTCTGATAAGCAACCTAATGCTAGCTTTTTATTAGACTCTGAATAGAAATGAAATTTCAAAGAAATCTTGTCTTATATATCACCGTGCTCGTATAGGAATGCGACTATCCGATATGAATGCATATTTGTCAGACTAGACTTCGGGACTCGAATCTACGCTTGAAAGTATTGTAGATAGTGGTCAATATCGATAGTACTGTCTTTATTTTCTGAGTTGGCAGTGCTAGGGGAGAGCCGACCCAATATTGCTCTTATCTTGGGGTTATTTATAAAGTTTCATACTTGATAGCGATGTGATTAACTAGGGAAACTGTCACGGAGTCTGAGATTTACCTTGGTATTCATCAACTATTTCTAGGTATTTCTAGGTATTGTATATTCCATTATCAAGAGTGACAAAAACGCATGACTCGGCGTAGCTGATCTAGATGGTCAACAGAGATTTTGTGTGGCAGGCCATTTCACATACGGCGTGTGTTGCTGTACAAAGCGGGGAAGGGGGGGGGGGTTAATGAAGACATATGGAGAAAGATTCACGATAGTATGCTTGCTTTTTTACGCGCTATAGTGGAAAGATCTACATCAACTATCATGTCTGCTAGTCGACATGTCTAGTCAAAAGCACAAACAGTACTTTCGGTGTCTAGCGAGAGATTGATAAAGCTTTTTTTTTTCGTGTTTATATACATTTTACAACGCTATGATGATCGGGGGTATATGTTCGTCTAATTTGTTGCTTACTGACCTCTACCCACCTTGAAGGATAGAATCTAGTTTAAAAGTTAGTATATCGAAGTTTAGATAGAGTATAAGAGGATGAGAGGATGAGAGGAAGGATCCATGAGGTTTCACTTACGTCGTTTTTGCCTGGCGCTACTGTATCCTCATCGGAAACTCTCAAACCACCTTGGCCTTCGACAAAGGCGATGGGGGCATCGCCCATTACTTTGCGTGCCACATCAGCTACCGTTGAGTTTTTCTTAATCAATACACAATCGCGGAATACCGCTTTAGTATCACCTATACCTCCAGAGCCAAAAGTTGAGATATTTCTAACAGGGAAAACCGGCACTAAGCCAAGCACGTCTGCTGCTTTTTGCAAGACTTGCACAACGCCCGTTGACCCAAAACGATAGAGAACCATGTCCTTGAGATTCTCGATACGATTGCGATTCTTTTCATCGAGCTCCTTTAGGCCACCACCTTCTGCATCGCCATTGGCGATAAGATCATCACGGGTGTCGACAAATTCACTGCCCTCGGTGTACTTGACGTAGCCCTGTTTGGCCATTTTACGCAAGAATACTTCACTGACTGCTGAACATAATACCAGCGAGTTAGGATCTTGCTGCTTTGCAATCTTGGAGATGTTCTTATCAGAATCTGGGTGGTCGATCTTGTTTAGAGCAATAACAGTGGGAAACTTCTCGTCGATGAAGGAGTTGATCATGATATCGATATGAACATCAGTCCAATCTTCTAAAGGCTCCTTTAGACTTGCTCTGTCCAAAGCTCGCTGCACAAGCTTCAAGTTTGCGCCATAACCACCAAATTGTGCGCGAAGAGTATCAATAGCCGTTGACTTGGTCGCCATATGGCGCCGACGAATGCTTGGCCAGCGCTCCATGAGATTTCCCTTGATCCAGGCAACAATTTCAGAGCGTAGCCAAGCAATGTCGACTGACGGATCGTATCCACGAGTTTCTTTTCCTTCAGCATCAACAGTCCCGGAGGCATCGACCACGTGTATAAGCGCATCAGCATGGCGTAGATCGTCTAGAAACTTGTTTCCAAGTCCGCGTCCTTGATGCGCACCTGGCACTAGCCCAGCAACATCGAGTAGTTCGATTGGAACGGAACGCCGGCCGTTATCGCAAGATCCGTAGTTTGGCTTGCATTTTTCTTGTAGATTGAATCTCGAACATGCGCATTCGATTTGGAGGTATCCGATAGCTCGTTGCGGGTCGATGGTAGTGAAGCTGAAAGAGGTGTGTGCGTGTAGAACGCCCGACTGTTAGCATGCATGTACCACTCTAAAGCACTGTAGACTTTTATCGTCAGTCGAGAGAGATAGCGGTCGTAGTTCGGACCGCGGCATTACTAGAGAGTATTATGCGTACGGGAAGTTTCCTAGAGAGAGATGTTAGCCATGGACCTGGCTCGATGTTGAGAGTACAAACGGTGATATGTGTTGTAGACATACCAACTTTGGATGAAGCATCAGTCAGAGAATTAAGAGTGGTGCTCTTGCCAGCCGAGGGTTTGCCGACCAGGCCAATCAACGGATCACGGCCCATGCTTGATATGATATAATATGATGTATGTTTAATGAGAAAGGGGTTGCGGCAATTTTGCTTCTTAGACAGCACTGAAGATATCTGTCAAAGTCGTAGACAAAGAACCAAAAGGGAGGTTCTTGAAATGATGCGATCACAGCCAGCCAAGGGTCAGTTTCTGAGAAAGGGAATTCGGTATGGAAGATCTCGGCAAACCCAAAGAAGCAAACGGTCTCAAGGCGAAAAAAGAAAAAGTTCAATAAAAGATAAGCAAAAAAAACAACACAAGCTGCAAAGAACAGTAAAGAAAAATCTTGCCCCCCCCCCCCCCTAGCGACAATAATAATTGGCGGGGTTACATCTTTTCCCTATCTGGAGTCATTCCTTCATTATAAAGTGGGTTTTTCCTGTCCGACGTCATTTTGCCGACAGTAATGATATCGACTGCGAGAACGTTTTTGCTTTTCACTCATTGAATCTATGACATCTGCCTGCAGCAAACCTTATACTTGTGTATTTTCACTTGGTTCACGGTGGCATACATGCGTTGCTATTCATCACTCTAGAATCAACTTGGCGCATTCGTTTCTATCCACTTTATGACCATGGCTATCTCTGATCCCGCACCAAAGCTAGGCACTAGTGTGCTACCAACTTGGTCCCGGTTCAACAATGTCACATTCAATAAAGTTGGGGTCAAGCTTATCGACGACAATATTGGAAATGGTATTGTTGCACAGGAGGATATAGATGTGCATGAGGAACAAAGCGATAAAGTCGTCGTATTGAGCATCCCAGATAATGTTGTCCTCGGTCGTATCCAAATTGACGAATATGCCAAAGTTGAGCCCAAGTTCCGGCAGCTTTTAGAGGCATACGGCGATCCTGTAAGTAATAGACATGTGATACAGAGAACTAGAATCTAACCTAGAAGATAGTCCTTGCGCGAACATTTCATATTATATCTCATGATGCAGAGGATCAACTCCCGGTATGACATCAAGATTCTTCCATCTCCCTGGACTGAATATATCAAGTTCTTGCCAGAATACATTCCCACACCTACGTTATGGCCGGCATCGCTTATCCCACTACTCCGCGGAACTGAGTTGGCTGAGCCTGTTCAAGCCAAACTCAATGTACTCGAACGAGAGTATGACCGGCTCATAGATGTTTCCAAAGATCTACACTTCTTTCAAGATACCTCCTTTTTTCCCACCGGAATAACGCTTCGAGATTGGCAACTATGCGATGCCTGGTTTCGGTCCCGTTCCCTTGAGATACCAGGTCTCGGTACCTGTATGGTCCCAGTTCTTGACATGACTAATCATTCTTCTGAACACAACGCCTTTTGGGACCGCGATCCGATGAATGGAAATGTAGTTCTCGCCCTTAGGCCCGGTGCGTCACTCAAGAGCGGCGAGGAGGTGTGTATCAATTACGGTGAAGATCGCAGCGTCGCAGAGTTTCTTTTTGCGTATGGAATGTTCGATATGGACTGCGCAGTTCGGCCTTTGAATATTCCATTCTTCTTTGCATCTGATGATTCTCTGGGAGCAGCAAAGCGGGCCATCGTCAAGAAACAACCACGGTTGATCATTACACTACCAGAAGACTTGGCCGAGTATAAAGACGGAACATCGTACTGGAAATGCCCATCAGCGTTTCTTGCAGCGTTAAATGCCGAGGATGGCCTTGCCTTCCAAATTACCCAAGAAATAGAAGGTAGCCAAGATCTTCGGATGTTTTTGGATGGAAATGATGTGACCGACAAGGTAGAGACGATTGAGGATATTATTCGAGAGAGTGATATATGGCCGATCATCAACTTTCGTGCTCTAGCAATGATGAAAAACATGCTTAACGTTGATGAGATATTGCAGAACTTTGATATCGACAAACACGAAGAACTGTGGGAAGGAAAGCCTTACGAGTATTCATTAGTAGCACAGTTTGCATACACAGAAGCACAGCTCATACAAACCGCCGTGTTTTACCTCGATAGCGCAGTAAGTCATTACTCGGGTATTGCATGCAACGTACATTGCAGACAAGAGACAAGGGGACCATGCATGGCTTGTCCTAATGCCTTTGCTTTGTTACTAATACATCCGCTTTACTTTAGTCCATGTCTCAGTTCCAGCACCCATTGTTACAGGCATATCTCAACACGGTCCAGGAAGGAATCGAGATATCGCCTAAGAACCTTGTTGCTGCCCTCAGAAAACAAAGTGAAGGTAATGGGGATACTGCTGACGTCGATCCCTCAACTTCGAGGCCGGATAGAAGCATAGCTATGGACGCCCGGAGCACGGAAGAAGACAGAGAGGAGGATTTTAGCTGATGTGCAAGAAATGGATACTCCAACTGCACTGTTAAACAAGCACGAGACAGATATCACGCCTTTGTATCATCAGATTAGCCCAACTCTCTAGCAACACGGGCTAGAATAAAAATCTTCCTCTGTCTCCTTGCCATAGAAGCGTCTCTAGCTAGGCGTGAAATAGAGAGAAAGAAGGAGAAGAAGATGTACATATGTTTCGAAGATATCGCTATGGGAGCCATGTATACTGTTATTGATGCAGAACAACTAAGCCTGTAGTAAAAGTAACAACGCTATTAGTAAGTAGCCTTGCCTCCCAATATAGATTGAAGATGTGGTATAAGCCGACTTTTGGTTTCGCGAGCGGCGCCTCCACCTCATATTTTAGACTACCTTTTTCCAAGGGTCGCGTGCTTAACGTCTGCATTTATTGGTACTGAAGGATGACTTGATCAGTCATCAAATGGATCGAGGCTAACAGTACTTCCAACAAGGCGGTTGTATCATAAAAACTTGTTGTATTGTTCAACCGCCCGGATTTTACCCACCGGATCTGTCAATCATGTTTCCACTACACTATATTGTAGATTGCTACTTAGAGAAACGCGGTCCGGTTCGATGTATCCTCCCGTTGTACAACAAATAAAAATTATTATCAGTATTCTCGTCAATATCCACTGTCATCTCTCTACCGAACCGATATCTGAAAGATCGGAGCCCGTTATATGAAAGTCAGATAAGACTCTGCCTTGATATATTGTAGGTAAATATCAAAGTAGTAGAAATAACATGCTTGTCTAACAGAGTAGCACTGCGTTCCCAATAGTACATAAGAAACTACCTATCGGTAACTCTATGTTTCCATTAGGTCCCTGTTGGCTTGACGGAAGACTTCGGGATCTTCATAAAGGGGGCCATCTCGTCCCAGCCCAGTGCCCCGTCAAAGTATGACTACGACATTACCATCATTGCCACATCATGGCTATGAGGTGCATATTCTACAAATATATAGAGTTATTTACGTTTTTATATATCAATATAGTTATATATGAGTCAATATTAAGCTGAGAGTGAATAAGTAGAGATACGTGTGATTTGTCGTGGGGTTGAGCGTTTAAATCGAGTAAGCCATATATTGCTGTATTACACTTAAACACATTACTCAGTAAAGGCGAACATATTCTCTTAGAGTTCGCTGCGCTTGGATAGAACAGGATGCAATCAAGATACAAGCCACGATCCCAAGACGAAATCACAGTCGCTTTAGTGGCGCTCATACCTTTTGAAACGCCGGTATTGACGATGAGTCTGATTGGAACATGAAGAGATTGAAGCAGCGTGGGAATCAGTGGGGCAGATACAATTTTGAGAGAAGCGGAAGAAGAAAGTATACACGACGGAAACGACGAACATGGCCCAGCAAAAGGCAGGATAAGCATTTACTACTTACAGAGAACGAGTACTACCCCTGATGAATAGATACAGATGCGACTCTTTGACGATGAACGACAAACATGCTCTCTCCCTGTTGTTAGAACTAGGCATTGTTTTTCTTGGGTGGCAGGATCCAGATCAGGATGCGGAGAGTGAGACGTCAGGTCTTTGGATACTCGTCTATTCAGTTGATTTATACCGCGAACTGAAGACGATCTGTGGCCTTTTTATTGGGGGAGAAGAGGGAAGGGGGGGCCTTAGGAAGCACAATGTTGGTATTGAGAAGCGCCAATAGGTAAGCAAGAGGAACTAGCAGAATTGACACCAGTAGAGGGGCAGTGGAAGCATTGCCCTAAACGGGATATATACAAGGAAGTAAGAGAAGGGGGAGGAAGATTGATCACGAGTCTACGATCGGGTTTCTATGTCATTAATGACTAAGAAGTTTTAGGGATTTTCAACGATATAAACGATGTATACGAATGAGGACATGTTGTAGAATAAGCAAAGGCAAGCTTCAATAGGATAGCTACTAGTCATCCAGCTTGTAACTGCTAGTTCATGCTAGTTACTGCAATCGCTGCCGCCGTTGTTTTCGATTAGTTTTGATTAGTTATAGGAATGGCTCGATATAATGGCCGTTTCCATGTTGATTTACTCCATCCTTGTTCAACAAAAGCGCGGGGAAAAGAGAAAGAACGGAAACCTACAAGGAACAGCGATTCATGGGCCTATGAAAGCTCAATGCTGACTTGGGCAAGATAGAGAGAACAGCAAGTGAATTTTCATGTATCGATGAGTATTATTGAGGCTGGTCTCACATATACATATGAGTGTAATTGAGTGCCCTTGATATTGATGATGGGCCAATCAAGCTTATATCACGTCGAGCGGCCGATTTCACTCTGTAAATGCTGATAGCATAGCATCGTCCAGTTTCTCTGGCACCTCTTTAGTCTGCCAAGCTGTGTCTGTAACCAATATGGGAACCAGACGATCTAGACTAATCTTTTCTAGCCGAGAATAGAAGAAAAGCCATCGCAACGCTGGGGCTGCCCGTTTCTATTTGTTTAGGTTTTCTTCTTCCCATTACAAGAAGGAGTCGGTTCGAGACAGATCAGCAAATAGTAATGAAAAGACATGCAACCTGAATGTGAGCGTGACTCAACAAGCAATAAGTCAACCTGATTGCTACTACTAATAGATTTCTCTTATTTTTAAGGCAGACGTTGTTCGAAAAACTGGAGGGGGAGAAACTAGAGAAACATAAACAAGGACCCGCTTATCCCAAATAGGCAATCAATCTTAAAAGTTGTTGATGCCGTTGTTGTTCGTCGTGCATATGCAATATTGCGTCTGTGTAGCAGTCAGATGGAAGGATGCATGCATGGGGAAGTTTGTAGCCACAGATGAGTTTAGTTTATTTTGTGTTTTTATTTAACCATTTCTTTATTAATTTTCTTAGGCGTTGTCAATTTTGCCAAGCTTGAAAAAAAAGCCCTTCTTTTTGACTCCTTCCCTCGTCTTTTCATCCTTTTTTTCCAGCCCAGCAAGCCTAGTGAAGTCCTTCCTTGCCTTGCCTTCATCTCTTGTCCCGCCCCTCAAAATCCTGCCTTGCTAAGTCCTTGTTTTGCTGCATCTTGACTGGACTGGATTTAGCGTTGCATCGTCAAGTCCATATGAGACTGTGCGACTTACTTGGTAAGAGAACCTGGAAGCGAAAGCTGCAATCAGTTGATGGCAGGCGCTCTTTGCAGTAGATACAACGATGGCAGATCTTCATACTTAGTTGGGTGCTAGGCCGCGGCCCATACATGAGAGAGAGAGAGAGAGCCATACAAGAAAGTCAAGTAGCCCTAAGAATAGCAATGTAATGTTGCCAGAGCATGATATAGTGCAAGCTGTATTCATATCCCCCAAACTCGGCATCCCTACTTCGCTCGAAGATGACGGCGCTCTACAGTGTGCGAAGCAGGCTTGGCGGCTAGTCAGGCTAAAATCCATCTGAGTTGATATCTCCCTTCGAAAGAGTACATGTGTATATACTTTTGTGTACACATGTACATTTCCTGACACTAAAAGTAGCTGAACGAAGTTGCTGTCTATGTCTCTTGTTTCTCTTTGGGCTTTCACGTGACCCAATTCCCGGAATTTGTCTACACACACATCTTCTAATTTGTTGTTTTATGTGGCTTCTCCGGCACAGTTAGAATCAAAACGGCACTTGTCTATACAGTAGTTCACGTGTCTGGCGGCACCCTCGAGCTAACGGAATACATGTCTTTCTTTCTTTCTTTCTTACGCACACTCTCTTTCTCCAACATGATGTTAGCGATGGGCTCTCGGGTTAGATTCTGTGAGTTGTTGTAATCCGACTAACAAAACCTCAACGCTGGGTTTCTTCCCCCCCCCCCCCCCATCCCATAGGCGTAGGAATAAAACCCCTGCAGTCAGCAGCCCAAAGCTCGATCCAAGCCCACGCCGCAGAGGAGTATCCATGCCGGAAATCTGGAGAATAACTTAAAAGGTTCGTTTTGAGATTGTAAACTACTTCCGGTAAGTGATTAGCAGGGATGTTAACTGAGACGACCACTGGCAGTTGGAGAAGCTGCAAAAAGTTAGTTCCAAGCAAGTCATGCCATGTACTAGAACGGCGAGCCTTCCTGGCCTCCCATTTCCCTACGACGTGTGTAATATTTGGATGGGCGTTGACAACATGTTGGGCTGTTCGGCCGCCAGCTCAAGTCCCAAGTGGCAATCATTGTGCAGCAATCCGTATACAGCCTATGCCTCCTGACTCTAAAATCTATGTAAGGGCACAGCACGAAATCAAATGTTGTTACTGGAAGCTGTATGTGTATGTGTGTGTCAATCGCTAAGCTAAGGGTCCCTTTTCACTTATATTGCTTGCTATGAGCTATTCAGATCTCACTGAAACTTGAACAAGATAGAAGTAATGATCGTAACAGATTCAAACACAATATCTTCTTTTAGCAACACTGATAAAGCAAAGGTTACAATCGCCAATGACGTTACCTCAAAAGCAATTGTATCAGGGGTGCAAATTGACCACTACCATTTTATCAGGCCATTTTCTTTCACCACTAATATCTATGTAAGAGAGACCAGGCTATAGAAGATTTTTACATCTCCGAAGAGTCCGGTTCTCTTATGTTGCCTGTCTTCCCCGGACTTTTCAGCTGTATGTACAAGAAGCGTGATGAAATTCCCCCTCGCGTGCGCGCGCGCTGGCCTATAGTATTGCCTTATTCTGTTCATGCTTTCAAGTTGCCTCTTATGATGATACACGGAGGGCTACAGCTACCCAACATACGTATTCAGACGCTATTGGCCTCTTGACTGCCACTAGTAATGTGGACGCACTAGCAGCATGTAAAAGAAAGATAAGGAATGTAGGTCGTCGTCAGTAAAGCGGACAGATCACTGAAAACTTATAAATATTGACGTCATGTCAATTTCTGCAAAAGCCTGCCGCAAAAGCTGGAAGGCTCGTGCAAACCAATCACGAATAAACTCGTGAGCTAGCAGAAATTTCCGAGAGTCAAGCCAAAGGGGAATAAATCCGCCAGCGGTAACTGAACCGCGTTATACGCAGCGTTATATTGACAAATCAAACCTGGTCACGAGACACTCCAAGCCACCAATGTCACACCGAGATTTGCATTTTGCAAGATATATACAGCTTTCGTAGAATCAATCCGTCAGTGGATACGTGCTTTTCCACTATCCGACAAGGCAATTATATCATCGTAGGTGGTAGATCTATATTATATCCAAACAGCTCATATATTTGCAGCAACCACTACATCTATCACGTACTAAAGTTGCTTCTGCAAAGATTCCGTGTCTTTCTATAGGCAATTGACTCGAGCCATGCTCTAAACAGGTTGCACCGCCTCCTCCCCCCTGAAAGACCCACTGCATAAGAGGGTTACGCGTGAAGTTCTGTCCCAATTGTTGTAACCCTTGTACCGTGAAGACGATCAAAATTGAGAGGTGGGATCCAAACCCTGTTTAAATGGTGTGGCCATCAATAAATGACAGCGACTGTAATAGTTGGGAAATGGAACCACAACGTAAAAGTCGCCTGTTTGTCGCCCATCTTATTCCATATTCGTTCGAAATCAGGACAGGCAACCTGACCCAGAACATGGTCGATATGCACTTTGGCTTAGATCGAGAGATGCCCATCAAGGACACAGATTCGCATAGAATCAGTATTGGCCAGACATGGAGATGATAGAGAAGAGAGAGTGGCCTGATTCAACAGGTTGGAGATCAGTAAAAAAAAAAAAAAAAAAAAGGAAAAAAACAAAGGGAAGTTATAAGAACCCGAAGGAGAAAAAAAATTGATAGCTGTAGTGGCGGCTTTGTAGGCGATTGGGCCGGCTCAAGGAGAGCATCACATCAGAATCTACTGCAACGCTACTACTAGTATAGAGGCGATGGCAAACAGCGACGAGATAGGATGAGAAGCGAGAGGACCACGTGTAACAAGCCACATTCAGGCTTTCTATAGCTCACTCGTCTTATATAGAATCTGGGGCAAGGTAAGATACTATCACTAGCTGTTAAGAACCGGAGTATCGTGTTATCTGTCGTTGTGACCCTAGAAACATATATCGTTACTTGCGAGAAGACAAGAAGCAGAGGTAACGCTACAACTGTCACATGATAATCTTGAGATTGACACAAGATGTCTTATTCATCCCAATTTCAGACGAAGAAAGCATTAAGGAAGAAGCACATATGGAAACAAAAACAGAAAATGGCCTAAGTTACCCCAGATTATTCTGCCATGGCCTGGACGGATGGAACTCGAGTCATACGTAAGTGCCCAGGTCATAGCCCTTTTTTCCGTTTTCTTTTCTCTCAATAGTAAGCGCAGAATCCAATCAAGAGTATAGAATCTAGGGATGAGATGTCACTAACATTGAACTTGGTGTTGGACAAACAACGCACTAGAACCTTGAGAAAATGCGGAGAAAAAACGAATGATTTCCAAGGCCGAACTAACTACATGTGCTATGGCAAAAATGTGTGACAGGGGGGGAGGGGGGGTGATCTCAGTTCCTGAAAGTAGAACGGAATGAAGCTTGGCTTATGCTTACACTTAATACAGGTGATGAGTAACTGTTTAATGGTCGTAATATCTAATTTCCAAGAAAAAAATTGTATCATGACTGCTGATATCTTTAGAAATTGCGACATTACCAAGATGGCAGAAATATAAAACCTAGGAAAATCTACCCGGGTCTATCCGAGGTTCGAGTCTCAAGTAGGAAGATTTCGTGAACATGACCCTTTAGGAAACGGGCAACATCGGGAAGTCAAGAATGGTGTCGGGCGGCTATCCTGTCCATTACGGCAGACGGGATGCTATGAACCCAGCTATATCGTAGTATTTGTAGTCTCGAATGACAAGATGGAGGGCGGACAACCAGCCGAGGAAGCAAAAGTCGACCTGTGACGGTCCAAGATTGAAGCTATTCACACTGCGAAGTGTGCCGACGTGCCTCAATGACTCGGCTACTTACTTGGCTTCTCTTGATATGTCACGAGGACTCTTCCCAAAGAAGAAAAGAAATATACAGCGGCCGCAAGCTGATGAAGCACGAACCGAAAATGAAAAAATGAAAAATCAAAGTGTTTTAGTTATAAGAGGAGAGAACAAGCAGGGTTGAAATCTGGGCTGCAGTGTAGTACTAGGCAAAAGTATTAAAAAACAAGACTAGCGAGGAAGTTTATAATTATAGAAAAGAATAGAGCACGACCATGATTTGAAAATTACACAATAACACCAAACTTGTTTGAGTGTCAATAAATATATCATAGGGTTAGAATGCAATTAGGGTTATACGCCATACTGGCCCTCCAACTCGGGCGTTCCCTCGCATCTTTTACGGCATTCAAGACTCGCTGACTATATACCAAGCCCGAAGAAAACGCGTTGCTGCTCTGTCGTACGGAATTAAGGCGAGTCAACGAATAAAACGAAAAAGGCTATGTTAGCATTGAAGCTTACCATAGCCTATCAACATGATTAAGGGAAGCTAGGGAATCTTTTCTTGGCGGTTCTAACTTTGCTGAGAACTCTCACTTAGACTGACTGGTCTGTGCTTCTGATGGGAGGCTCCTTGTCTGAAATATTCTTTATTGTCTTGTGTAAGGTTGTGTTATTATATCTTGATTCTATATAATGCTATGGCTAAAAGGCTTTCCAGTACTTCCCCCCCTTTTTTTTTTGTCTAAACTCGGCGCCTGTTCGAAGATCTCGTGATTCTAGAAGCGTCTCCGAGTCTGGCCAATCCGGTAAATGGCAAAAGTCAAGACCAAGCCCTGCTAAGCGTTACTAGTTCGGGAGGGTCAGTTGCTCGTTAATGCTAGAACATTTAGAACTTAACTAGCGGCAAGAATGATATGTGCTAATTTATTTTGTTTTTATCTGCGATTCTTTTCTTTTTTTTTGTTCTTCCCCCGGATTTTGAAGTTTCGGCCCCCCCAGATTCTAGTTCTATTCTTCCTTATGCTTTAGATCATATATTTTGGTATATTTTGGCTTAGCAAGCACGGGACCAAATCGACTAGGCTGCTTTGGGCCTTGACCAAGCCAGTAGCAACATTTTTTTTAAATTTTTTTTTT